>JAKCOX010000380.1:0-42961 GCA_022605575.1 Laterallus jamaicensis coturniculus
CCTCCTCCTGGTGGGGAAGGGGCTGCCTGACGCTGCCTCCCCCCCCCCCCCCCCCACTCCTCCCCAGGGCCACGCTGGACTGATTGGGCTCATTGGACCCCCGGGAGAGATGGGGGAGAAAGGAGACCAGGGGCTCCCGGGCATCCAGGGACCTCCGGGACCGAAAGGAGACCCTGTGAGTGTTGGGGGGCTCCACTGAATGTTGGGGGGAAGCCAAGGTGGGGGGGACACATGATGCACGGCCCCTTTGAGCACCAGGCTGATGCTGCCTCTACCCACAGGGCCTGGCTGGACCCACTGGACCCCCCGGCCCCCCTGGCCCCCCCTGGGCTCTCGGTGAGTAGCTGTGTGGGGTCTCCAGGGGTCTCCCACCCCCCTTGACTCCCACGCAGACCCCTGGGGGCTCTGTCCCCAGGAGGGTGAGAGGGGAAGGGGGTAGCACCAGCTGAGGGGAGGGCTCAGGGGGTTATTGAGGGTCCAGCCAGTGCCCCCTCCTCTCCTCTCTTCTCCTCTCCTCTCTTCCCCCAGGGACCCTTGGGCCAGAAGGGCTCCAAAGGCTCACCGGTGAGTGGGGGTGGGGACAGGGACTGCAGGGGGGGCAGGCAGCTCTGGGGAGAACCCAGGGCCCGTTGCAGGGGGCAGGTGCTGAGCTGCTGAGTCCTCTTGTTCTGCAGGGTGCTTTGGGTCCCCCGAGGTGACACGGGCCCCCCTGGGCCCCCAGGACCACCGGTGAGTCAGGGATGCTCTGGACAGACCCCAGTTCCCCTCTGTACCCCTCCAGGAGGTCCCTGACCCCCCTCATCCTGCTGTGTCCCACTCACACCCCCCCCATCCCTCCGTGTCTCAGGGCCGCCCCAGCCGAGCTGCTGGAGCCGCTGCCCTCGAGCAGGAGGCAGCGCCGGGAGGCCGAAGGGGGTCCTGGGGGTGCAGGGAGCCCCCCCCCGACCCCCAGGGGGCTGGAGGAGGTGTTCGCCTCGCTCAGCTCCCTGCGCACCGAGGTGGAGCAGCTGCGGCGGCCGCTGGGCACCCCCCAGAGCCCCCGCGCGCGCCTGCCGGGACCTGCAGCTGGGCCACCCCCACTTCCAGGACGGTGAGGGGGGTCTGGGGGGCTGGTTTGGGGCAGGGGGAGGGATGGGGGCACTTGGCATGCGGTGCCTGCGTGTCGTGTCCTTGTCCGGAGCCCGACTGTCTGTCTGTCTGTCCGTCCTGGCCAGGGGAGTACTGGATCGACCCCAACCAGGGCTGCTCCCGCGACGCCCCTCCGCGTCTTCTGCAACTTCACGGCCGGGGGGAGAGACCTGTCTGTTCCCTGAGAAGAAGTTCGAGTCTGTGAGTCCCGGGGTGGGGGGTCCCAAAGTGCCTCCCGGTGCTGGGAAGCTGGGAGGGGGCAGGGGTGGGAGTGAGCTGCACCCCCAGCACCGTCTCCATCACCCCCAGGTCCGCCTGGCTGCCTGGAACAGGGAGAAACCGGGGGACGTGGTACAGCACCTTCAAGAGGGGCAGGAAGGTGGGACCACCAGAGCTCCTTCCTCGTGCTCCGGCCCAGTTTGGGGTGGGGAGGGGGGGTGGGATGGTGAATCCCCTCCTGCCGTGGGCCATCACCCCCTGTCCTCCCCACTCCCCCAGTTCTCCTACGTGGACGCGGAGGGGAAGGCGGTGCCGGTGACCCAGCTGACCTTCCTGCGGCTGCTGAGCGCCAGCGCCCGCCAGACCTTCGCGCTCACCTGCCAGCACGCGGGCCGCCCTGGTTCGACGCCCACGACGGCTCCTTCGCCCGCGCCCTGCGCTTCCGCGGCGCCAACCAGGAGGAGCTGGGCCACGACCACCCTGACGGCCCCGTCCGCGCCCTCCGCGACGGCTGCCAGGTCAGCGCCCCGAGCTGCGGGGTGCCCCCCCCCGTGCCCCCATCTCCTGACCCCCCCCCCCTCATCAGCACCCTGAGCTGTGGGATGCCCCCTGCACCCGCATCTCCTGCCCCCCTCCCATCAGCGCCCCAAGCTGCGGGGTGCCCCCCCGCCCCCATCTCCTGATCGCCACCCGTCAGCACCCTGAGCTGTGGGGTGCCCCCCACGCCCCCATCTCCTGCCCCCCCCCTCCATCACTGCCCTGAGCTGTGGGATGCCCCCCACGCCCCCATCTCCTGACCCCCTCCCCATCAGCGCCCTGAGCTGTGGGGTGCCCCCCACGCCCCCATCTCCTGCCCCCTCTCCAGAGCTGTGGGGTGCCCCCCCCGCGCCCCCATCTCCTGCCCCTCCCCCATCAGCGCCCCGAGCTGCGGGGTGCCCCCCACGCCCCCATCTCCTGCCCCCCTCCCATCAGCGCCCTGAGCTGCGGGGTGCCCCCCCACTCCCCCCATCTCCTGCCCCCCTCCCATCAGCGCCCTGAGCTGCGGGGTGCCCCCCACTCCCCCATCTCCTGCCCCCTCTCCAGAGCTGTGGGGTGCCCCCCCGCGCCCCCATCTCCTGCCCCCTCCCCATCAGCACCCCCGAGCTGCGGGGTGCCCCCCTGCGCCCCCCATCTCCTGCCCCTCTCCAGAGCTGCGGGGTGCCCCCCCACTACCCCATCTCCTTCCCCTCTCCAGAGCTGCGGGGTGCCCCCCGCGCCCCCATCTCCTGCCCCCACCCCTCAGTGCCCCAAGCTGCGGGGTGCACCCTGCACCCCCATCTCCTGCCCCTCCCCATCAGCACCCCGAGCTGCGGGGGTGCCCCCCACTCCCCCCATGTCCTGCCCCTCTCCAGAGCTGCGGGGTGCCCCCCGTGCCCCCATCTCCTGCCCCCACCCCCCCTCAGCACCCCCGAGCTGCGGGATGCCCCCCACTCCCCCCCATCTCCTGCCCCTCCCCATCTCCCCCCCCCCGCCCCCCCATCCCTCACAGCGCGGCCCCCCCGGCAGGAGCGCCGCGGGCAGGAGCGCACGGTGCTGGAGGTGGCGTCGTCGCGGGTGGAGCGGCTGCCCCTGACCGACGTGGCCGTCGCCGACTTCGGAGACGCCAACCAGAAATTCGGCTTCGAGCTGGGCCCCGTCTGCTTCATGGGCTGAGCGCGGCCCCCGCACAGCCTGTGGGGGGGGGGGCACGGCCTGAGGAAGGGGGCGGGGGGGGCCGCTCCGCTGCCTCTGCCGCCCCCCCCGAGCCAGGGACGCGCCCCGGGGGCGGCTCGGGCATTCTCAGGACTCGGAGCCGCCGCCTCGCCGTCCCCTTCTGCCTGCACCCCCCCCCCCCGGAGCTGACCCTGAAGCTCCCCGGGAAGGGGGGTGCTGGGGCGGGGTGCCCCAGACTGTAGGGAGGGGGGGGGTGTTCCGAGCCAGCCCCCTCCCCGTGGTGCTACAGCGCTCCCCGAGAGCCCCCTTAGTGAAGCACTGGACGTGTCCCTCGGCGCGGCGCGCCGCCGCCAGCCCCATCCCGGTGCCCCGGGGGACCGGAGAGACCCCCTCCCCCCCGGCCACCGCCCCGCCGGGGGTCCCCCCGTGCCAGGGCCATGAGCCCGACCCCCGGGGGCGCTGCCTGTCGGGGGGGAGCGGGTGGCAGGGGGAACCCCCCCCCTCCTTGGGGGGGCAGAGCCCGTCCCGCGCGGCAGGGGGGCCGTGGGGAGGGGGGGCCGTGGGGAGGGGGGCCGTGGGGAGGGGGCCGGGGCCGTGGGGAGGGGGCCGGGGGTCGGGGGCCGCGCTGCCGTCGCGGGTCACTGTACGATAAACCGACTGTATCGAAGCCGCCGTGTCCCCCCCGAATCCTTGGCAACTCCCATGGGAACGGGCAGCCTGGGGGGGGGGGGGAGGCTGGGCGGGGGGGCTCTGCACACCCCCCCCCACCCCCAAAACGGGGGTTCCCCGCACCCTGAGGCCCCCGGCCTCGTGTCCCCGCTTGCACGAGGCTGGTGTACGGGGGGGGGGGGGGGGCTGGTTGTTGGCCCCCCCCCTGCACCCCCCTCCCTGCACCCCCCCAGCCCCCGGGGAGCTGCCCCCACCCTGGGGACCCCTTCCCGAGGCCCCCGCGGGGGACGGGTTGGGGGGGGATGGGGAAGGGTCTGGCCCCCCCCCCGGGAGGGGGAGGGGTGGGGCGGGGGGGAGCTGGGCGTGAGCGCAGCGGCACCGGGCATCCCGGCTGCCACCCACCCCCCGGGGGACCCCGGCGAGGGGACCGGGAGTCCCGCCGCGTCCCCCCGAGCATCCCCGGGGCTCCCGGGGCGGGGGGGACACGGGACGTGCCCGGTCACCTCCCATCCCTCCCCCCCCCATCCCTCCTCCCCTCCCCGCCCGGCTCGGTCCAGCCCGGTTCGGTTCCGCCCAGCCCGGCCCGGTCTGACCGGGCGCCTCCAGCCTCCCGCACCGGGCGCGCCCGCCCCCTGCACCGGGCCGGTACCGCGGCTGCAGCCGCCGGCGGGGCCCGGCCGGGGCGGGGGAGCGGCGCGGACAAAGGCGGCGGCGGCGGCGGCGGGGCCCGGCCGGGGGATGCGGCTGCGGCGGCGCTGAACGGCGGCGGCCTCCGGGACCGGCTCCGGTAGCGGTGAGGAACGAGCCGGCCCGGTGGGGGCTCCGGTACCGGCAGCGCTGAGCCGGCCCCGGCGGGGTCCGTGCCCGCAGGATGCGCTTCTTCCCCGGCCTCCTCCTCCTCCTCTCCGCCGGGTCCCCCGCGATGCAGGTGAGGGCGGGCGGGGGCGCCGCGGAGCGGGGCGGGGGGCGCGGGGGGGGGGGAACGGGCCGGTTCCGGGGGGGCCGGGCGGTGCCCTCAGCTTCCCCCCCGGGGATGCCCGTTTGGCACCGGGCCGGTGGGGACGCCGGGACCTGCGCTGGGCGGTGTCCCCAGGACGAGGGACCCCCGGGGGGACCCCGAGGTACCCAGGGAGGGATGCGCTGCGGGGGCGAGGGGGCTGGGGAGGGGGGGGTGTCCGGGTGTTCATGGGTGGCGTTTGGGCGCTGGGTCCTTCCCAAGCCCGGGTGGGTGCTGGGCAGCACCCCCGTGTCCCACCCCCGTCGGCGCCTCGGTGGGGGGAGAACAGGGTGGGGGGGGGGTCCAGGGCCACCTGGGCGCAGGGACGATGGGGTGCCCCCCCCCCCCCCCCCCCCAGACTCCCCAGGGGCCTGAGCAGGGGGGGGCGCTGGGGAGCGGGCCTCGTGCGGCGCGGTGCCGGGGACACGTGGTGATGGGCGGCTCTGGCGTGGCGGCGCCCTCCGCACGTGGCCGGTGAGGACGAGGGACCCGGCCTGGATCCCTCCCAGCTGGACCCCCCACACTGGGGTGGGCACGGGGACCCCCGCTGTCCCCACCCCTGGGGGACTCCGTGGGGGTGCGAGTGGGTCCGAGCCGGCCTGGGGAGGGGGGAGCAGGCACCCATGGGTGCACCCTGGCAGGGTTTGGGGCTGGTGATGAGCCACCCCTGCAGGGACAGACGGGGGACTCGGGGGTCCCCATGGCAGCAGCTACGGGCACCGGTGTCCCCAGAGCCACCCCCGGAGCCAGCTGCTTTCCAGCTGTGCCCGGCACCGCGGGGCGGCAGCAGCTGTGCCAGGGCGGGTGCCTGGGGTGGTGTGTGTGTGCCACCACCCCGGGGACAGCGCGGCTCCCGTCACCCACCCCGGGGACAGCGCGGCTCCGTCACCCCACCCCGGGGACAACGCGGCTCCAACGCGGCTCCATCACCCACCCCGGGCTCCATCACCCCCCTTGTGCCAGGGCGGGGTGACGAGGCAGGAAGATCCCAAGCGGAGGATGGAGCTGGGGTGTCCTCGTGTCCCCCCTTGTACCCTGGGGCTCCCATCGTCCTCCAGGCAGCTTGGGGGGGGGCATGGGAGGTCAGCCGTGGGGACGGGGCTGGTTTGGGGACTCCTGGGGTGGCCCTTGTCCCTTCGGCACAGGTTTTGGCACCCGCGGCCAGGGCCCTGTGCCAGGCCAGGCCTTATCTGCAATTAAGCAGTTTCATTATTAATGAGCAGCCTGTTGATTAAGCTTGAGCCAGGGGTGCGGGCTGGGGGCACCCAGGGGTGCTTTTGTGGGGTGCAGGGGTGATGCCGGAGCTGATTCTGGGCAGGATTTCTGTCCCCCAGCCTGCCTGGAGTGTGGCCCTGCCACCAGCCTGCTCGTGTCCCCGAGCTGCAGGGGATGGGGCGGCTCTGGGGCCCCCAACTGCCCCCCTCCCGTGGGTGCTACCCATTTTGGGGGGGGGGGGGGGGGATGGGGCAGGGATGGGATGCGGGGACCTGGCTGGGGATGGGGGGGGTCCGAGGAGCTCTGGGGAGGGGGGTGTCACAGCCACATCTGGATCTCCCCGCTCTGCCCCATGAACAGCTGCTCTGCCCCCACCAGCCCAGGGGGATGGGGGTGGGAGTGCAGCCCCACCAAGGGCCCCCCCCCCCCGAGCCCGAGGTAATGAGCCCTTTGCAGGCTGGGGGGGGGGGATGGGGATACCCCACTGCAGTGGGGGTGACCAAGGGCTGGGAGAAGGTTTGGGGGGTGACAAAGGGGCTGGTGGGGGGGGGGTCCCCCCTACCCTCCCGCTCTGTGAGAAGCCCCCCAGCCGAAGCTGCACCGCAGGGTGCGTGGGGGGGGGGAGGGGGGGTGTGTGCTTGGCCCTGTGGGAGCACGTGGAGCTCATGGTGGGTGGGAGATGGGGGGTCTGGGAGCCCCACACTCCCTGGCTGCGGGGGTCACCCCCCCCCACCCCCCTAAAAGCGGGGTCCTTGATGGGGCCCGCCCGTGTCTCACTCGACTGGGGTCCCCGCGGGGGCAGAGTTGCACTTTGGGGGTCCCTGGGCACCTGGGGGGGGGGTGTCTCAGAGAGGAGCACCCACCTTTCAGCCCCCCCAGGGGTTCCCCACCCCCCACCCCAGGGCGTGGGGGACTGTCCCGCCCCGTCCCCTCCGCGGCGGGGGGCACCCCCGAAACCCGGGGGGGGGGGGGGGCAGAGTGGGTGCGGGGGGAGGGGGATGCGGGGGGGGGGAGGGGGATGCGGGGGGGGTTTCCCTGTGGTTGCCCCTCGTGGGAGCCGGTGCTGTGCGTGTCTGTCCCCACGCGGTGGCACTGTGCGACCGTGACACGGGAGGGGGGAGGCGATTCCGCCCCCCCCACCCCCCCCCCCACGCCCCCCAGAAACACCCCACCGGGGCGAGGATGCCCAAAGCCTCGGGGGGTCCCGCTGAACTCAGCGGGTCGGGTGCCGGGGGGAAGGGAGGGGGGTGTCAGGGTGGGCACCCACAGGCAGAGCTGCTGAGGGGGGGTTGGGGGTCAGGGGGGACCCCAGGGAGCTCGTGCTGTGGGGATGGGGAGGTGGCAGGAGGTGTGGGGGGGTCGCATCCTGCCCGGTTCCTGCATCCCTGGGCTGCGGTGAGGATGCAGGGGAGGATTTGGGGGGGGGGGGGGGGAGGCTGGGTGGGGCCGGGGTGATGGGAGGCTCGAGGGTGGCTGCAGCCCCCAGACCCGCCTGGGAGACCCCTGGTACTGGGAAAGGGGGAGCGGGGAGGAGGGGGGGGGGTGTGCTCCAGGGGTCCTGCTCCCCCAGTCCAAGTTTCTGCGCATCCCACCCCTCTAAACCTGGGGTCCCCAAGGGTCCGGCTCCCCCAGCCCAGGGGGGCTCCAGGGGTCCCGCTCCTCCAAACCAGGGTCTCTGGGCTCCCTCCTTCCCCACCCCGGGGGTCTCCGGAGGGGGCTCGCTTCCCCCAGACCGGGGCGATGCTTCCCCCAAAAGGAGCTGCTGGGGGGGGTGGGGGTGGGGGGTGAGACCACCCCAAACCTGGACCGGACCGGACCGGACCGTTACCCCAACCCCCCCCAACCGGGACCACCCCCCGAGAATACCGAGCTGCACCGGCCCAAACCGGGGAAGGGGGGAGGGGGGATGTAGGGGGTGGGGGGGGGTGGGGGGGGCAGTACCGGGTTGGCCCGGGTCCAACGGCGCCGACGTCACTCCGGAGCGGCGCCCGGCCCCGTTATAAGCGCGAGCGCGGCGCGGGGGCTCCGCAGGCGGCGGGGCCGGTGCGGGGATTGGCCCCGGGTGGGCACCGGGGGGGAGGGGGAGGGGAGGGGGGACACAGAGAGAGAGAGAGAGAGAGAGAGAGAGGCCGGGTCCGGGGAGGCGGCGGGGGGGGTGGGGGGGGGGGTGTGCGGGGGGGTGATGGGCGTGCGGCGGGCGGCGAGATGACGGTGCCGCTGCTGAAGATCGGGGGCCGTGCTCAGCACCATGGCCATGGTCACCAACTGGATGTCCCAGACGCTGCCCCTCGCTCGTGGGGGCTCAACGGCACCGCCGTGTCCCGGGCCGGCACCTCCGAGAAGATCGTGAGTCGGCCCGGTGCTGGGGAGGGGGGGCGTGGGGATGTGGGGAGGGGGATGGGGATGGAGGGATGCTCGGGTTGCGGCGCGGAGCTGCGCCACCGGCACCCGGGATGTGGCGCACCGGGACCGCCCCCTCTTTCCCCCCCCCCCCCCTTCCCCCCGCCCTGGGCATGGGGACCCCCCCTCCCCAACCTCTGCTGTCTCCCCCCCCACCCCGCCCCTTCCCCCTGCTGCGTCCCCCCGGGGACTCCCCACCCCCACCCCCCCCCACCCCCCGCTCATGGGCACCCACCGTCCTCCTTCTCGCCCTCCCGGGCTCGGTGTACCCCCCCCGAGATGGGACCCCTCCTCCGCGTCCTTCCTGAGCACAGGACATCCCCCCCCCCCCCATCCCCTCCGCTGGGGATTCCCCAGGCATCGCGACCCCCACCCCCGTGCAGGGCGCACCGGGACCCCCCCCCACCGGGGGCTGTTCCCACTGGGGAGCTGGGGCTGGGGTCGTCCAAAGGAGGAGACCACCCTCCCCTCCCCTCTCCCGGGGTGTCGGGGGGGCTCCTGACCCCCCTGCGGGGTCTTTCCCCCCAGAACACTGGGCTGGGAGGTGGTTGGGGAGGGGGGTGGGGGTGGGGGGACCCGTGCAAGACCCTGCTGCTCCCCCAGCCAGGGGGACTCCAGGGGGGCTCCTGGATAGGGAAGTGGGTGAGACCCCCCCCCCTAGTTTGCAGCACCGCGGGGAGCTGGTGCCTGTCCCCAAGCTGGGTTCCCCCACTCCCCCCCCTGGCAGGGGACCCCCCCCCCCAATTTACCCTGAGGCTCTGGGGGTCTTGGCTGGTGTCACAGACCCCACTGTGTGTTGGGAGTGGGGGAAGGGGACACACACACAACCCCCCCTCTCCATGCACTTGCTGGGGGGGCTCTGGGGGGGCTGCAGCAGCAGTGACAGGGCTCCGGGCGATGCCGCAGGCGCCAGCGAGCCCCCCCGGGGGGGGTTGGGCTGCGTGGCCGGGGGCCCGGCTGGCGCCCCGTGGAGCCAGGGATGGCCGGGGGGGGGGCTGGGGGGTTCGATGTGGGGGTCACATCGTTCATCATGAGAAACAACCCCTGTGGTGGCTGGAACCTTCCCGGGTGGGACCAGACCCCCTGTTTTTGGGGGGGGGGGGATCCAGTGGCGATCGTGGTTATGGGGGGGGATGATCTGGTTTGGGGGTGTTGGAGAAAGCAGCTGGCACAACCCCCCCCCACCCCAACACCCCATCTGCTGGGCTGGCTGATGTGCCCCCTGCTCCCCAGCAGCAGCCACCCCCCCCCCCCCTCCTCCTCCCCGAGCTGCTGTTGGGGGGCTCACTGGGCTGCTCCCCCCCCCCTTGGCTCTGCCGTGGGCTGACACCAGCCCCCGGCGCTTTCCACAGGGATCCCCAGGATCCGTTTTGGGGTACCCCCCTCCCGGCCAGGCTCACTGCGGAGGATGAGGATGGTTGGCTTCATCACCGCAGCCCCCGCGCGTGCCGGCGGTGGGGGTCTCACCGGGGCACCGCCAGGCATGTTGCAGGGCAATTAGCGGCGCTGGGGGGGCTGGGGGGGGCCGGGGGGGTGAGAGCGGGGCGCTGCTGTTCTACAGTAATTGGCTAATCATTAGTGGCTCTCCGCTGCTCCTTGTAAAATCATTAATCACCGGGAAGGAGCGATGCCAATGCGGCTGCAAGGGGCTGGCGCAGCCGCCCACGCCGGCTGCCGGGATGGCCCGTGGGGCCGTGGGGTGTGAGGGGACGGCCTGTGGGGTGTGAGGGGACAGCCTGTGGGGCCCGTGGGGTGTGAGGGGACGGCCTGTGGGATGTGAGGGGGACGGCCTGTGGGGTGTGAGGGGACGGCCTGTGGGGCCATGGGGTGTGAGGGGACAGCCCATGAGGTATGAGGGGACAGCCTGTGGGGTGTGAGGGGACAGCCTGTGGGCCCATGGGGTGTGAGGGGTCAGCCCGTGGGGTGTGAGGGGATGGCTGTGGGCCCATGGGGTGTGAGGGGACGGCCTGTGGGGCCGTGGGGTGTGAGGGGACAGCTCATGGGGTGTGAGGGGACGGCCTGTGGGCCTGTGGGGTGTGAGGGGACAGCCTGTGGGGCCGTGGGGTGTGAGGGGACGGCCTGTGGGCCTGTGGGGGTGTGAGGGGACAGCCCGTGGGGTGTGAGGGGACGGCCTGTGGGCCTGTGGGGTGTGAGGGGACAGCCTGTGGGGCCGTGGGGTGTGAGGGGGACGGCCTGTGGGGTGTGAGGGGGATGGCCTGTGGGGGTGTGAGGGGATGGCCCGTGGGCCCATGGGGTGTGAGGGGACAGCCCATGGAGTGTGAGGGGGACAGCCCGTGGGGGCTGTGGGGTGTGAGGGGACAGCCCATGGGGTGTGAGGGGACAGCCCGTGGGCCCCATGGGCTGTGAGGGGTCGGCCTGTGGGCTGTGAGGGGACAGAGTGTGGGCCCGTGGGGTGTGAGGGGACAGCCTGTGGGGCTGTGGGCTGTGAGGAGCCACTGGCACAGCCGTGCCGGGATGCCGGTCACGGAGCCGGTTCCCACTGGGGTTTAACAAGGCCGGTGGCTCCCGTGAGCCAGGCTCCCCCACAAGCTCCAGGCACGGCGATGCCCAGTGGGGCCTTCGGGCCCCTCCAGACCTTCCTTTCCTTCAGCAGAGCTGGAACTGGGGTGCTCCCATCCACTGGGCCTGTGGGGTGCTGGCGCTCGGCCCCCCGGAGCAAGCGGGTGCCCCTTGACTCACCCGCGGCGCCGCACTGGCGATGGTGATGGCGGGGGTGTGTGGGGGAGAGACACGAGCATCCTCTGCAGCAGCTCCGTCACCTAAAAAGGGGGGGGCAGAGACGTGGAGGTGGGGACAGGGGGTGCCTGGCCTTTACCGCCCGTGATGATTCGGGGTCTCCTGGCTTCCAGGGGTGCTCGCTTGGCCCCCCTGTGAGCTCTTGGCCAAGGTGAGGGGTGTGGTGGGGCTTCCCGGGTGCTTGTGAGAGCAGGAGGGGTGCTCTGCCAGCCCCCCCCAGCCCCCCCCCAGGGCCTCGTGTCCCCGCCAGCCTGCTCCCAGGGTGGTCAGCAGTTTCTCCTCTGCCGAGCGGGCAGCTCTCCCAGCGAGCTCTAATTAATGACCCGCTGACAGATTGCACAGGCTGCCTTTAACCTCAGCGCGCTGCCAGCAGCCGCCGGACCCCCCCCCACTTCACCCCAGCCCCGCAGCGGGCAGCGCTGCCCCCACCTCCCGCCCTTGGGGGGGGGGGGGGCACTGCGGGGGGGGGGGATGTGGGAAGCAGGATGCAGCCACGGAGCCGCAGAGCATCTTCCAGCCAGGCTCTGGCTCTGGCCCACGGATGCTCCCCGCATCCCGGGGTGGGGAGGCGAGGGGGTGTGGGGGGGGCTGCTTGGGGTGGACCCCAGGGCTCCGGCGTGGCGCGGAGGCGGAGGAGCTCTGCCAGCCTCCGACGCGGCGGCTCGGGGCGCATCCTGCCTGCCGTTAATTATTCATTAGCCCTTTATGAAGTATTGATGGCCGCTGCCGCTTGGCCGCGGCCGGGGGGGGGGGGTCCTGGGTAGCGGGAAGCGGGTCCTCGAGGGCTGCGGATGCTCCTGGCTTCCTCTCAGCTCCTCTTGCAGCAGCTCTTTGGGTTATTTTTTGGGGGGGTGTGTGTGGAATGGGGTTGGAAATGAGGCTTTTGGTGCACAGGATGCTCCCAGGGTGGGAGCCCGTGATGGGTGCTGGTACCCTGGGTGCCAGCCCGGTGCTGTGCCCACTGCAGCGCATCGGACCCCTCCTGCCATGAGGATTTTTGGGGGTGGGGAGGGACACACACTCACCCCCACACACACACTGAGCCTTTGCTCGCTCATCTCCTGCTGTATTTATTCACCTGCCAGGAATTAATTCCTGCGGCCTCGTTAGCCTGGGCTGTGGTCACGTCATCAGAGGGGGGGGGGGGGGAGAGGGTTGCCGAGGGCTCCCAGCCCCCCCCGCGCCTGGCTGGGTATCCACGTCAGTCCTGTCCTTCTGTCCATCCCTGTGTGATAACTCTGGAATGGCCCCTCGTTAGTTTTACAGCCGTTAATTACTCCTGGTGGCGCTGGGGGTCGGGGTGGGATGGTGGTGGTTTGAGCCGCCTCTGCGCCCCCATAAATCCCCCCCCGATGCCACACACAGCCGCTGTGTGGGGAGCTGAGTCCCGGTCCCCGGCTCGTTACGGGGGGGGCGGCTCGTTCGTCTCGGCCTGGCTCCTGATTTCCTTAATTCATAATTATTAATTACCCGTGAAATGCTAAACAACCCGGCGCAAAATCCCGGGATGCATCGGTGGAGGGGAGGGGGATGGGGGGGGAGCTGTGGCTCTGCTCGGGTTTTGGGGGTGAGCAGGGCAGGATTGGGGTGAGAATGGGGAAGGAACCAGCAATTCCTCCTCCAGGGCTCTGCTCCAGGGCTGCAGGGAAGGGAATTCCAGCTCCCCCAGGGAAGGGAATTCCAGCTCCCCCAGGGAAGGGAATTCCAGCTCCCCCAGGGAAGGGAATTCCAGCTCCCCCAGCTCCAGCTCCCCCGGTTGGGTTTGGGTCTGTGGGAGGAAGAGGAAGGACAAGGAGCTGGCCGGTGGGAGAGGATGAAGAGCGTTTCATCATGTCCCTCTGTTATCCTGAGAGGGTCCCTGGGAGAAACAGGTTCCAGGGGTGGGGATAAAATAGGAAATGACCTGGATGAGAAGCTTAAAGGGAGGAAAACTGAGTGTGGAGAGTCTGTCTGCAGGGATGGGGATGAGGATGAGGATGAGGATGAGGCTGGGGATGAGGATGGGGATGAGGATGGGAAGAGGATGAGGATGGAGCTGCGTGGGAGGTGGCGGTGGGCAGGACAGCACCGTGCCGTAGCAGGACGTGCACTGGGCTCTGCTGGTGCCCACATGGGATGGTGACAATTTGGGAAGGGGGTCGCTGGGCTCATCCCAGTGCCAGAGCTGTTGCTCCTTGCACGGTGATGGCAAAGGGCCGGACACTCCACGTCTCCCCGAGGCGATGCCACAGCTGCAGGTCTGGGGAAGCCCAAGCAGGGTTGGGGGGTGGCAGCATCCTGACATCCCCCCCATCCTTCTCCTCTCTCCACAGACCCTTTTCCAGAGCCCAGACGAGGGCTGGCAGGTCTACACCTCGGCACAAGCCCCCGATGGCAAATGCCTGTGCACGGCCGTCATCCCCGTGCAGGGCTCCTGCTCCCGCGACCTGCGCAGCCACCAGCTCCGCCAGCTCATGGAGAAGGTGAGCGCGGGCTCAGGCCCTCCTTCATTAGGGTGTGTCAATTAGACTTAGGGGTCTATTTCCCCCCCTCCCCTTTCCACTGTGCAGGTGCAGAACATCTCCAGTCCATGGAGGTGCTGGATCTCCGGACCTACCGCGACCTCCAGTACGTGCGCAACACCGAGTCCCTGATGAAGGGCTTGGACTCCCGGCTCAAGGTGGCTGCTGAGAGCCAGAAGAGCCTCAATGCCAAGAGCTTCCAGGTGGGTCTGCACTCCTCCAGGCCCCCCATCCCATCCCATCCCATCCATCCCATCCCATCCCATCCCATCCCATCCCATCCCATCCCATCCCTCCACCCCCACCATGCCTCCTGGGACCAGGCGCTACATGATGCTGTGACACTGGGGGGGGCAAAGTGATGCAGCTGGCCGAGCATCGCTGTGGCGGTCCCAAGGCCCAGCATCCCTGCGGTGTCTGAGGGCACAGGGTGGGTGAGCAGGGCCAGGTTGGGATGGGGGGTGCTCAGCCTGGGGGAGGGGATCTGGTGGTCTGACCAGCACTGACGGCCAATTCCCAGCCCAGCGACACCGTTAATGACCCCAGCAGTGGCTCTTCCCCACCCAACGAGGTTCCCAGCTGCTGGAAGCAGCCGCCAGCGCCGTGCGATCGATGCGGCCAGCAAGTCGATGCTGCCCGTGCTGCAGCGGCTCCGTGCCGCCAAGAAATCCCATTACCAACCCCCCCAACCCTCCTGCTGGGGTACTGGTCTAATTTTGGGAGCCTCCAGGCTTCATCCTGACAGCTGAGGAGTGTTTCTGTCTCGGGAGCAGCTGGTTCTTGGCACCAGACCGGGAGGATGCTCGGGTGGGTACCGGGCGCTGATGGAAACAGGAGCGGCAGCAAGCGGCTTGGCCGGGTTCAGCGCAGCGGGAGGTGCTGAGCCCTGTGAGCAGGATGCTGGTGCTGGATTTACAGCGTCCTTGGGAGAAGGAGATGCTGTGGAGCGGCAGGGAGCTAGGGCCAGCTCGCTGCTGTGTTCCCCCCTGCCCTGGGTTGCTGCTGTGCCTGCATGGTGGCTGGCACAGGCCTGCCAGGAGGATGCATGGCTCCCAATGCCCAAGCATCCCTGAGGCATTCCTGGTACCCGAGCATCCCTGAGGCATTCCTGGTACCCGAGCATCCCTGTGGTGTTCCTGGTACCTGAGCATCCCTGAGGCATTCCTGGTACCCGAGCATCCCTGCTGTGTTCCCGGTACCTGAGCATCCCTGAGGCATTCCCTGTTCCCAGGCTGTGGAGCGCAGCGATAGCATCGGCTGCGGGTGATTCATTAGCCCCTGGAAGACGCAAAGCCTTCTAATTGTTATTAATTAGCAGCCCAGGGAACCAGCTTTGTCTCTGGCGTGTTAACGAGATCCATGCCGTCCCCAGAGGGACAGACAGACAGACAGGCAGACAGAGAGGCAGCATCATGGGGGAGAGCGCTGCCAGGATCCAAGCCATTAACTGGGGGTGTGTGATGTATCCAACCCCCTGGACAGGAGCTGAAGGACAAGATGACGGAGCTGCTGCCGCTGCTGCCGGTGCTGGATCAGTACAAGTCGGACACGCGGCTGATCGTGCACCTCAAGGAGGAGGTGAGGAACCTCTCCGGGAGCCTGCTGGCCATCCAGGAGGAGATGGGCGCCTACGACTACGAGGAGCTGCAGCAGCGGGTGCTGGTGCTGGAGGCGCGGCTGCACGCCTGCATGCAGAAACTGGGTACGGGCACCCAAACCTCCCCCCAGCACCCCGCACCCACACCCTGGGCTCTGCAGTGGGTGGGCAACCAGATCCCCCCAGCACCCACACCCTGGGCTCTGCAATGGGTGGGCAACCAGATCCCCCCAGCACCCACACCCTGGGCTCTGCAATGGGTGGGCAACCAGATCCCCCCCAGCACCCACACCCTGGGCTCTGCAATGGGTGGGCAACCAGATCCCCCCAGCACCCACACCCTGGGCTCTGCAATGGGTGGGCAACCAGATCCCCCCAGCACCCACACCCTGGGCTCTGCAATGGGTGGGCAACCAGATCCCCCCAGCACCCACACCCTGGGCTCTGCAATGGGTGGGCTACCAGATCCCCCCAGCACCCACACCCTGGGCTCTGCAATGGGTGGGCTACCAGAGCCCCCCACTCATGGCAGTGTGTCCCCCCTCCCCAGCACCCATCCAGGGTCCCTCCGAGCGCAGGCGCTGTGCTCCTGTCAGGGCTTCTGTTTTGCTGGTTATTCTGAATATTCTCAGTGCTATTAACAATAATCATATTAATGATATTAATTATAACACTGGCAGCCCAGCATCGTCCTGTATGCCCCGCTGGGATGTTTGCTGGTGCTACTGGGATCTGTGCGGGAGCCGCCTCTCCTCACACACACACCCCCTGAACCCCAAACTCTGCACACCCCCCCCCCTCTCTGCCCTCCTCTCCCCCCAGGCTGCGGGAAGCTGACGGGTGTCAGTAACCCCATCACCATCCGAGCGTCCGGCTCCCGCTTCGGGTCGTGGATGACCGACACCATGACACCCAGCGCCGACAGCCGGGTGAGCGGGGTGGGCACCCCCGGGGGGAGCAGCTGTGGGGGGTCCCGCTGTGGGGGGGAGCAGCCATGGAGGGAGCATCCATGGGGCTCCATGGGTGGGCAGCTCCTCCCTGGGGATGCTGGGCAGGAGCATCCTGGTGGCTCTGGGTCGGGCTGGGGGTTCCTAATGAATTAAGGGTGGAAAACCCATTTAAAGGGGGGGGGGGGGACACACGCCAGGAAAACGTCCTGCCCAGCGCGTGGCTACAGCGTGACTGGCTGCATGTGGATGGGGATGAGGAGGGGAAGCTCTGAGGGGTGTGGGCTGTGTCTGCTTGTCCTGGGATCCCACCCTGAAGGGGTTGGGGCCCTCCTGACCCCCACAGGTGTGGTACATGGACGGGTACTACAAGGGCCGCCGTGTCCTGGAGTTCCGGACCTTGAACGACTTCGTGACGGGGCAGAACTTCGTGCAGCACCTCTTACCACACCCCTGGGCCGGCACCGGCCACGTAGTCTTCAACGGGTCCCTCTACTACAACAAGTACCAGAGCAACATCGCGGTGAAGTACCACTTCCGCTCGCGCAGCGTGCTGGTGCAGCGCAGCCTGGCCGGCGCCGGCTACAACAACACCTTCCCCTACTCCTGGGGTGGCTTCTCCGACATCGACTTCATGGTGGATGAGAACGGGCTCTGGGCCGTCTACACCACCAACCAGAACGCCGGCAACATCGTGGTGAGCAGGGTGGACCCCCAGACGCTGGAGGTGCTGCGCAGCTGGGACACGGGGTACCCCAAGCGCAGCGCCGGCGAGTCCTTCATGATCTGCGGCACGCTCTACGTCACCAACTCCCACCTGGCCGGCGCCAAGATCTACTTCGCCTACTACACAAACACTTCCAGCTACGAGTACACGGATATCCCCTTCCACAACCAGTACTCCCACATATCCATGCTGGACTACAACCCGCGGGAGAGGGTGCTCTACACCTGGAACAACGGCCACCAGGTCATCTACAACGTCACACTCTTCCACGTCATAAAGACGTCGGGCGAGCTGTGAGGCCGCGCTGGACTCCGCTGCTCTATCCCACCCCCCACTCACACCCCACCCCCCCCCCTCCAAGGCGTTTTAATTTTCTACACTCCATCCTCGGAGCCTTCCTCCCCCTTCCTCCTCCTCCCCCTTCCTCCTCTTCTTGGCTCCCCAGGGGGTTGTTTTTGGGGCTCCCTGGGGCTCTCCCCTCGGTCCCTGCCTTCATCCCAGCCACCCTGGGGCGTTGGGGGGGGGTCCCCTTCCTTTCTTTTTCTTTCATTCCCATGGTTTACATCTTTATTTTGGTGGCAAATAAACAAACCAACGCTCTCTTTGAGGTGTGTCCAGGCTCGGGCTGCTGTTCCCCGCCCCCAGCCCCTTCCCCTGGTTTAAGGGTTGTTGTTATTTGTCACCCGTTGGCTCCGTTTTCCTCCCCCGCCCCGTTCCCCGTCCCCTCTGTCCCCTCTGCCGGTGGATGCCGGGAGCCGCTGCGGTGCCCAGCGCTCCCCTGGCGCCGCGGTGCCGTTGCTGGGCATGTTTAATGCATGGGGGGGGTGTGGGGGGGTGGGGATTACAGCAGCGCCGGGCGAGGCCGGAGGAGGGGAGAGGGGAAGGGAACTCCAGTGCGGCTGCGGCACCGTGCCTGGGGGCTGGGGGGCTGCATGAGAATCCCCATCCCACTTCCCATCCCCTCCCCATCCCATCCCTATCCCATTCCCATCCCCTCCCCACCCCCCCACCATCCCATCCCCATCCCCCCCATCCCCTCCCCATCCCCATCCCCCTTCCCATCCCCATCCCACCCCCTATCCCATCCCCATTCCCTCCCCATCGCCATCCCCTTCCCATCCCCATCCCCCCCATCCCATCCCCATCCCCTCCCCATCGCCATCCCACCCCCTATCCCATCCCCATCCCCTCCCCATTGCCATCCCACCCCCCATCCCATCCCCATAACCATCCCCCCCCATCCCCCCCATCCCATCCCCCCCTATCCCCCCCTATCCCATCCCCATCCCCTCCCCATTCCCATCCCACCCCCTATCTCATCCCCATCCTCCCCCATCCCCTCCCTATCCCATCCCCATCCCCATCCCACCCCCTATCCCATCCCCATCCCCATCCCCCCCCATCCCATCCCATCCCCATCCCCATCCCCTCCTCATCCCATCCCACCCCTTATCCCATCCCCATCCCCCCCATCCCCTCCCCATCCTCATCCCCTCCCCATCCCCATCCCACCCCCTATCCCATCCCCATCCCTCCCATCCCATCCCCATCCCCCCCATCCCCACCCCCCCCGTATCCCATCCCCATCCCCCCCTCCTCCCCATCCCCTCCCCATCCCCTCCCCAACCCCATCCCATCCCCATCCCCGCCCCCTCCCCCTCCCCATCCCCCCCCATCCCATCCCCATCCCCCCCGTATCCCATCCCCATCCCCCCCCATCCCCTCCCCTCTCCCCCTCCCGCGGTGCTGACACTCATCTGCCCAGCGCAGTTAATAACGGCGGAGCTGCAGGAAGCGGGGGGGAGGGGGGGGGGGGGGAGCAGCCGGCGCCCCCCCCGTGCTGCGGGCTGGGTTTTTCCAGCCCATTGTCATTCCTGTGGAGGTGCAGCCCAGACAGGAGCCCAATCCGTTATTCAGCTCCGATCCCGGCTGGGGACAGAGCTGGGGGGGGGGATATGGGGGGGGTCACGCCACACACACACACACACACGGGGGGAGGGGGAGGGGGGGAGGCTGCGGCTCCTTCCACTGGCATTAAACACCCCCCCAAAGAATCGTTCCCAAAATATCCTGAGGCATCCAAGCACTGGGAACCCCCCCCAGAACACACCCCCCCCCCCAGGAAGGGGTTAAACTGGTCCCAGCGGCGCTGGCTCGGTGGGATGCTCGGGGCGGGGGGGGGGCACCTGCCCCCCTGTCTTGCTCATTCATAACTCGCTTCGTCATTAAGCGTCAGCGAATCCCCCCTCTCCACCCCCCCCCCCCCAATACAGCGCGAGATCCCGTTCCCTGCAGCCGAGGAGCCCCTCACGGCTCCCTGGAGACTCCCCCCGCCCCCCTCCCCCCCCAATCCCTTCCTCAGAACCAGCGGGGGCTCCGTAATTGAGCCTCATTTACGGCGGGGACGCCGCGTTCCCAGCCCTCACCCCCCCAATCCCCCCCCCCCCCCCGGGACCCTCTGCCCGCCCCCGGCTGGCATCACCCACCCGGGTGGGTCTATCGACCCCCTGAGGGGGGGAGAGGGTTGTTGGGGGGGGGAGCTTGTTCATTAGGCAGGTCGGAGCATCACTGGTTCCTCCCTGGGTGAGGAGCAGCAGCAGGGAAGGGGGGGCATGATCCCCACCCCCCCCTTTACACCCCATTATCTCTCTTGGGTGCCTGGAAACCCCCTCCCCAACACACCCGCAGCGGCTGTACCAGCTGGGGCTGAGCATCCTTCTCGCAGGGATAACGGGGAGCCCTGCGGGGGGTGGTGGGAGAAGAGACCCCCCCAAAAACTCCCTGACACCCCCTCCCCAGCCTTGGGGGGGGGTGGGATTCAGAATTTAATGTGAGATTCGGATATAATGAGAGAGTCGATAGTTAATGTGAGGGTCAGAATTGAATGTGAGATTGAGATGATATTCTGATATTCAGAATTTAATCTGAGATTCAGAATTTAATCTGATATTCAGAATTTAATTTGATATTCAGAATTTAACCTGATACTGAGGGTTTAACGTGAGCTCCAGGCTCTAACGTGAGGCTCAGCATTTAATGAACCTCGGTAATTAGCGTGAGGCTCAGCATTTAACCTGAGTGGAACGATTTAAGGGCAAATCGGGGCGCACAGGGGCGCACAGGGGCGCACAGGGGTGCACAGGGGTGCACAGGGGTGCACAGGGGTGCCCATCTCAGGCCCGCAGCCCCTCCCCGGCCCCGCACCCCCCCGTGGGTGCCCTAATTTGGTGTCTCTCTCTTCCCCCAGCCCCAAACGAGCCGGATGAGGCGGCAGCTGCCGCAGCCCAGGGTTTATTTACGAGTTCCCAACGGCAGCGTTGGCGGGCTGGGGGTGACTGGGAGCAGCGAATACAGATGAGCTCCCGCGGCCCAGCCAGGGGGTGAATCCACCCCCCGGATCCCGGCCCCGCGCCGGCTTCTCTTCATTTATTGATCCACCCAGGAACTGGATCTGCTGGGGATCATCCAGGGGGGATGCGCTCTCTGAGGAGATGGATCCCAGCAGCTCCCTGGGGATGCTCCGGCTCCCGGCTCAGATTTGGCAAACACAAACAACACCAGGGATGGGGGAAAAACCAACCCAAGCCTCCTCCTCCTTCCCCCTCTTCCCACCCCCAAACCCAGCTCAGGAAAACCAATTTCCCTTCATCTTTAATTAATCAGCTGATGTTAATGAAAGCATCCCATTTCCATGGCGACCCGGGATGCCGGAGCCCAGCCCGGTGCCGCAGCTGGAAATTACACAGATAAATAATAGATGCTCAGCCTTAATGGGCCCAGTTAAAATGGAGATTTTTAATTATTTAATTAAATATATATATATATGAATAGCTTAATTCCCAACTCCTCCTGCTCCCAGCGAAGCCGTTGGGAGCCGAATTAACTCAGCGACCAGAGATCGATACCGGTTATTGGCAGCCTGCGTGGTGCTTTAATAATATTTATCAGTTTATTGGTGAGAAATCACCCAGGGAGAGGGGAGGGAAGTGTCTTACTGCCCTTCCCTCCCCCAAAACTCCCACACAAGCTCCCAGGGATTAATTAGGGGTCTGGGTCTGTACATCGCCCGTGGAACCTTCCGGAGCGGCAGCTGAAGGTGGTTGTTCCTCTTGGTTTATGGCACAAAGTGATGGAGATGATGGGAAAACAAATGGAATGTGCTGGGGAAATGGCAGGGAAACGCCAGGGAAACAGGGAAATGGGACCTGGGGGGGGGGGGAGATGCCCAGTGTGGGGTCAGGATTCCACCTCCCTCCAGGATAACGCTGCCGCACCCGGGATGCGCCGTGACGCTGATGTGCAGCAGCTCATCCCGAAGGGAAGTGCCACGTCCAGAGTCACCCCCAGAAGGATCCGGAACTCCGAAGGGTTTCTTGGGATGAGGGAAATTGGGAGTGTGAATGGGGAGGGGGGGGTGTGTGTTTGTGTATGTTCCCCTCCTCCCCTTCGGAAGGGATGCTGGAGCACGAGCAGCTCTGGAAGAACAGGGATGGAGGGGGGGGGGGGGGGTGGGCAGAGGGGGATGGCTGGATAGATAAATAAATAAATAAATGGCTCCCTGCAGAAGAAGACAAATGGGATCTAATTGGCGTAATGAGGCCTAATTTGTCTCCGGAAGCCGCCTCTCTCCCCGCAGGGAAGCGGCGTGGCCGATGCCCCGGAGCGTGCGGATGAGCCGGCAGCTCCGCGGGTCCCACCGGCTGCGGACGCACTCAACCCATCGGGATGACACCCAGGTCCCACCCCAGGGGGGTGGACGTGCCCTCACCCACCCTGCCAGGGGCAGAGAGGGATGGGATTTGGATTTCCCCCCACCCCGAGTCCCCCTTGCCCAGTCCCATCCCAGGGGACCAGTCCCGTGGGCTTCAGATCACTGGTCCCTCCTGACCTTCAGCACCGTGGGTGTGAGGGTGGGTGCAAGGGCAGGGCCAGCTGCCCCCAAACATCCCTAAGGAGCTCACCCTCTTCTCTTCAGCTCTAAGGAGCAAACCTTCTCCTCCTCTTCCTCTCCTCCTTCTCCTCTCCTCCTTCTCCTCTCCATCTTCTCCTCTCCATCCTCTCCTTTTACTCTCCTCTCCATCTCCTTTTACTCTCCTCTCCATCTCCTTTTACTCTCCTCTCCATCTTCTCTTCCTCACCTCTTTTTCTTCTCTCTATCTTCTTTCCCCTCCTCTTCTTCCCCTTTTACCCCCTCCCCAGCCCAGCCCCCCACCCAGGAGCTCAGCCCCTCCTATCCCAGCCCAGGTGGGGCAGGATGAGGCTTTATTAGGAGCTCTACCAGCAGCAGCTGCCCACGGCAGGGCTGGGGGAGCTGATCCTGCTTTCACCTCCTGCTGTCTCCTCGTCCCCAGAAGATGCACCCAGGGACCAGCAGCACCTTCAAGCAGCGGAAAAGCCTCGGCAGGTTCCGGGGGGCTGGGGGGAGCGGGGCTGTGCTGATGGGCTGTGCTTACCCCTCCTCCTTTCTCTTCCACAGCCACCAGGATGCACGAGGTGACAGAGATCCGCATCAAATACCCCAACAAGATCCCAGTAAGACCCTGTCCTGCTGGGAGAGGCTTTGGCAATGGCACTGCTGTGGGTCTGCTTCCCTGGGTGTCCCTGTGGGAGCCACCCCAGACCCTCCCGGTTCCCCTCTCCCCCTCCAGCACCTTCTCCCTGCTGCAGGTGGTTGTGGAGCGCTACCAGAAGGAGAAGATCTTGCCCCCCCTGAGCAGGACCAAATTCCTGGTGTCCCAGGACCTGCCCCTCTCCCAGTTTGCTGTCACCCTGCGGTAAGGGGCTTGTCTGGGGGAGAAGGGAGGGAGGGGGGTCTCCCACAGCCTCAGACCACAAGCCAGTGTGGCAGCCACTGGCTGCTCACTGGGTGAGTCCTCAGGTAATTGCCTGGTGCAATTAGCTGGTGTAATTAGCCAAGAGCATTCACTGGGGGTGCTGGGGGTTCCTGCAGTAGGGTTCCTCCCCCTCGCTGGGATAAAAGGGGTGATTAGCTTGTTCCTTGGCCCCCCCCCAGTCCCTAATTGGGGGATGGTGATTAGCAGCCCTGCTAACAAGCAGCAGCTGACTCCAAAGATTGAATTCCACCCCCACTCCCCACACACCCTCCCTCCACCCCCCCTTGCCAAGGACCAACACCTCCAGGACAGCCGGACAGATGTCTTGGGGACAGCGCCGGTGGGTGGCTGTACCTGAGGGAGGTGACACTGGAGCTCCATCCCTTTGGGAACCCCCTCCCCCTTCAGCCAGCCCCGTGTCCCCATCGCCGAGCCCTCCTTGCCGCGGTGCCGGGCGCTGCTCACTGCCACCCTCCCGGCAGGACGCGGCTCTGCTTGGCCTCCTCCCAGACCTTCTACCTGCTGGTGAACAACAAGGGGCTGCCCAACGTCACCATGCAGGAGCTGTACCGGGACAACAAGGACGAGGACGGGTTCCTCTACCTGACCTACGCCTCCCAGGAGATGTTCGGCGGCTCCTCCAGCGAGCCGGCGGCCGCCTGACTGCCAGGGCCTCGTGTGCGCCTCAGGGGCTCCAACGCTGGTGGGGTCAGGGCTGTCCCTCTCCAAACATGCCTTAAAATCCCATGGGAACCCTGAATTTTGGGCTGGGCCAGACCTCACCCCTCATTGGTTTTCTATCAGCCTTAAGCACCCTCCTGGACACCTCGATCCCGCGATGCGGATTATCCTCCTTCCCCGGGCAGCGGGAGGCGGTTTCCCCTGATCCAGGGAAGGGGGATGGACACGGTTGTCCTTCTGAAAGGCTTTACAGCCCATGATCCCTGCTCAGAGCAGCTTGGGCTCCTTCCCAACACCAATCCTAACGGGATCGGCTCCGGGGAGTTTCACGCTCGGCGCGGAGCCGCCGCTGGAGCATCCGCAGCCTGGGAGCGCCGGGGGAGAAGCGGAGCCGCTGCCTTTGGTCACCCAAGCACGGCTCATCCTTGGGTCGTGCAGCTCGACCTTGACCTTGGGCTTCGTCCTGGGCTTTGCTGGGTGAGGGGCTGACAGCACTGGGAGGGGGAAGGGGTTTGCTCCCCTCCTGCAGAGGGGCAGCTCCCCATCTCTCCTCCCTGCAGATTTGGGGGGGTATCTTGCACCCCGAAGACACAGGGCTCGCTAGCTGAGCGCGATGTGGGGGGTGTTGTGCTGTGGGCTGGGTGTAAACACTGCATTATTGCAGCCCCCCTGCCACGCTGGGTGAATATTTCATGCAGGTTCTGCGTTATAATGTTAATAAATAAGCTCTAAAATTAGCTGCCACGACAGCAGGAGCTGGGTGCCTGATGTGCTGGTGGAGGGGGGGCGGGGGGGGTGAGATGAGCCCCCTTCTTGCCCAGGAGTGGGGATAAGGAGCTGCAGACCCCGTTTCCCCCAGAAAATAGCTGAAAAATAACAATAATAACTAAAACCAAACCCTGTTTGGTGTTGCTGAGCTCTGGGCCCTGTTAGCTGGGTGCTGGGTGGGGTGGGGGGGACGTCTCCCCCTGGATGGGGAGGGTGCTGCCCCATCCCCTCCACCTGATCACCCCCAGCTCTTTCCCAGCCGTTATCCCAACCGCCGGCGCTTCCCAGGGTGGATGTTTGGAGGCAGCTCCTCTTGCTCCCCACGCAGGCACCTTCCTTCCCCTTCCCTCAGTATCTCTATATTTATATTCCCAAACCCATATTTATCTTGTCAGCCCCCCCCCCCCCCTCCCTGGGGAGCAGGGCTGGGCTGGCACGCCGGGCTGGCACGCCTGCTGTGTTTGCACACACGCGTGTGCGGGTTCCCCTCCCTCCAGGCAGCTGGTAATTAAAACTGTGAGTAATTGGGGGTGGGAGGATGCTCTGTCTGGGGCCCTGAGTGTTACTTCTCAGGGTGTGGGGCAGCCCAGACGCTCACCCCCCTCTCCACAGGGATGGTGTTTTGTCTGTGAGCATCCCTTGGACCCCCAACCACAAAGCAGAGGAGCGACATGTGTTGTGGGGGTGTCTCTCACTCCATCCCCTCCTGTCCCAGCTCCCATCGGAGTGGGATCGATGGGGTTGGGATTTGGTAGCTGGAAGCCTGTTTTTTCACTGGCGCTGGGGAATTGCTTCCCAGAAAGGGGGAGTTGGGAGTGAGCAGAGTGGGATTAGGCTCCCCCCTTCCCCCCACCCCGAAATCTTTCGCTGCTCGGAGCGTCTCCAGCTGTGTGGTGCCCAGAGGGGGATGGGCACCTCGTCCTGCCCATAAACCATGTCCCAATTATGGGCTGATTAATGCTGAAGGCTCCTGGAGCTGGGGGACCCCAGGGAGGGGGGGGGAAGGGGGGCTTAGAGCAGCTTCAGCTCCTTAGTGAGGAATCACCTGTGAAACAAAGGGGCTGGAGCAGAGGGAGGGTAAAGAAATGGGGGGTGCAGCCCAGGAGGAGCTTGGGTCCATTGTCCTTGGGACCCACGTTGGGCAAGTGAAGGCACTGGGATGGGGGCACCGGGAGGGTCCCTCTCCCACACCGGCAGCAGGGTGCAGTGGGATGCAGCAGGGTGCAGTGGGATGCAGCAGGATGCTGCTGGATGCTCTTCCCACCATTCCCTTCTCCCGGTGGCTCCGGTGCAGATGGTGCTGGACGGTGTTTTCCGGGATGCGAGGGACCTTTCCCTGGCTCCTTTGTTGTCCCACAGCCACCCACCTCCTATAAATCCAATCACAGATCTATTGCCAATATAACTCTGAGCTAATTAGCAGCTAATTCTCTCAGTGGGGGGGTTGTGGTACTTGGTGTGAAGGAGCCAGCGGGAATTCCGGGTGCTGGAATGCTCAGTGCTCCCTTAACACACAACATCTGTCCCTGGGAGATGCTGAGGAGGAGGAGGAAGAAGGAGTCTTCCTTCCAGGTGAGATGCCCTGCACGCTGCACCAGGCAGGATGTCACCTCCTGACCCCTTGCCGCAGCGGGTCGGGGTGCTGGGTGTCCCTATTGTTGGGGTCTCCATCCCTCAGAAGAGCTGCTTGTTTTCCAGAAGGTTCTTCCATCCCGGAGCTGCTGGCTGTGGCTGCTCCACACGCTGCTGATGCTCAGGTCCTTTTGTCTGGCCCCTGAATAGATGTTTGCTGAGCGCTCCCGCTCCTGGAGCCGGCTCGGGATCGAGGTGATTAAGCTTCTTCCAGCTGCTTTCTGTCCCCATCCGAGGCCAGAGGCCGGCTCATGTTCCCCCTGGGTTCACCCCACGCCCAGCACTCAGCCCCTCTGCCATGAAGAAGGTACCAGAAGCTGCTTTGGCTCTTTCAAGGGTTCGGTGGTTTCCTGGCACCGGGACCCTCACCAGATGCTCTTCCTCTTACCCCTCTCCCCACAAACCTTCCCCTCCCGCCAGGATGGTTCTTGTCTGGAGTTGGGACCCTTGGAGGGGTCCCAACCCTCACCCAAACCCCAGCAGGGCAGCACCACACCTTCACCTCGCCCTGTGAGCCCTGCTGCCTCCGCCCCGAGCTGCTCCTTCCCCTGTGTTTACCCTGGGAATCCCCCCAGGCTGTTTAATTTCAGAGCTGGCTCCAGGTTGATCCGTGGCAGCGCTGCCTCCCGCCCGCGCTCCTCCTCCTCTCATTACTTGATATTAAAGTGATTTCACCTGCAGCCACAGCTCGTGCTATTTATAACCTGAGAGGGGAATATTGAATAGCAGAGCGAGAAGACTCTGGCTCCAGCCAGGCTGCTCGGCCTCAGCCTGGATCTGAGCACGATGAGGGGGGTCTGGGGGTACCAGGAGCAGCCCCCCCCTCCAGAAGAGTCCATCCCTGGAAAAGAGGTCTTGGATGCCACGTGTTCCCCAGGACCCTCCCTGCGACCGCATCCCCGTGGCACTGGGAAGCAGGGGGTTGGGGTGGGATTAGATGACCTTGGAAGGTCACCCTTCCCCCCCCCCCAACCCCTTCAGTGGCTCCACAGTAACACCCCCCTCACACACCAGCTCCACCTCCTGAGATGGGATCACAGGGAAGCAGCAGCCTCCTGGCCAATGTCATCCCTGCCCAAATCCAAGGGATGTGTAAATCCATCTACCAGCTCAACTGGGAGACGCCCAGTTAACCAAGAAAGGAGACCGGGACCTTTGGTATCTCCATCCCTCTGTCCGTCCGTCTGTCCATCCCTCCATCTATCCATCCATCCCTCCGTCTGTCCGTCCATCCATCCCTCCTTCCCTCCCTGGCTGTCAATACATCCCCCCTTGCCTCTGGCATCCCCAACAGGTCATTCAATCCAGGCTGTGGTGGGGGAACGAGGAGATGGGCAGAGCCCCCATCCCGAATTCGCCGCCTCTGCCCGTGCGGGGCCCGTCCCGTCGGAGCGAGCCGGCTGGTTCCGGCACATTCCCTGGCAGCGAGGAGGAGCCCCGCAGCTCATTAACATGCAGATGTATTCCCGCTCCGGCGCCTGTCGATGGGGAGCAGCTTGCTGGGCTCACGGACACGAGAGCGGCTCCCCTCACAATGAGGCTGATTCCTCCCTCGCTGATGAATGCCCCGTCATCAATAGGCTCTGATTAATTGCGCCGCGCTGGGAGCGCAGCGCTCGCCGCTGTGGAGCGGGATAATGGTCAGCAGCTGCCATCGAGTGTGTTCAGCAGGAGAGGGATGGGCTCTGCCAGGTGCCTGGCTCGGGGCCCGTGCCAGACGAGCCTCGTGCGCACCCGCAGCGCCGGATGAAAGGGCTCCGGTGCCCGGCCGCCGGCTCGCCGCCAACACGCTCCGGTTATCGTCTCCGAGGAGGGGCTGAAGGAAGCAGAGACAGGACCAGCATCCCAACGGGACCGTGGGGTGTAGAGACCCAGGAGGGACACACAGAGACACAATCCTCACACATGGAACAATCCCAGCCAAGCAAAGCGAGAGGCACGACACCGTGTCGACACCCCGCGGGGCTCCGGGTGTCCCTGAGCATCAGCTCCTCATGACACCCGAACGCTGAGAGCAAACCCCCCTGGAGCCAGCACACAGTATCTAATACATATATCTGGTGTGTAGGGACAGAGGAGGCACAGGCAGGGGCACCAGGGCCCTATTGGCTATAAATGATTAATATCTTATGGAGATACCTGAATAACCCCCAGAACATCCAACTTCTATAAAATATATTAAAATAGAATCTCTCAGATCTCCAAACCACCCAGCTTGAAATAGCTATAAATATTTACAGACGTTTTGGGTACGTGGACGAGTGCTGAGCCTCCCCTGCACAGGCAGGACAGCAGAGACGGCAACGCTGCGCAGCAGCAGGGATGCTCGGCGAGTTGCCATGGAAACGCGGGAGCCTTGGGATGCAGCTGAGCATCAGCGAGGGCTACAGGAGGGTAGGACGGTGCGGGCAGGTGTGGGCAGCTCCTGTCCAGCCCGTGCTGGGAGGGACCGGGGCTCCTTATCTCCTCCTCCCTGGCCCCTTTTGGGGATGAAACAGGGAAGAAGGGGTTTTCCATCTGGAGGGTGTGAAATGACCCCGGGAGGTGCCCGAATCCTGGAGCCACAGTGGGTGCCTGGGCAGACAGTGGCGCTCCGGCAGTGCCCATCACTGTCCAGGGGCTGTTAAGCCAAGAGGGGAAACCACAGCTCAGGGCAACGGGGTTTCCAGAGCAAAAACAACTGGGAGAACCCCCCCCCCCCCCCCACTCCAAGCTGGGGGTTCAAACGGCTCCTCTGCATTTACCTTCCTGGGGGGTGGGGAAAGGTGGGAGCCTCCAGGGGGTTTCCCACCCTCAAAGCCAAGGGATGCCATAGCATCCCCCAGCCCCAGTGCGATTTTGTGCTAAAATACAGAAGGGAAAGAGAGAAAGAAAAGAAATAACCCCTCATACCTCCCTTCCTGTGCCAGCCCCTCCCAAACCATGGCCCCCCCCCCAAACCCTGCACCCCGGCTGGCTCAGTCCCACACTGCAGAGCCGCAGCAGCCCATCCCAGGCCACGGCAGGGCACGATGGCTTTTATTTAAGCTGGGGGGGTGCCTAAAACTAATCATCAGGCAAGTTCATTCCAGCAGAGCGGAGCGCTCCGGCCTCGCTGCAGCGGCGTGCGCGGCGCTCGCTCGCCCAGCCCCGTAATGGAACAGGGAGCGGGAGGGGGAGGAGGGGAACTCGGCAAATTAGATCCAGTTGATGATCCAATTAAGGATCTGTTTGTAGAGCTATTGGACGGAAAAGACGGTCCCTGGGCAGCTGCCAGGCTGAGAGGCAGCGCACGCGAAGCGGCCCTGCGGGGAGCAGGGGGGCTGGGGAGATGCGTCTGGCTCCGGCGCTGCACCACGGTGCAAGAGCTACATCTAGAGGTCCAGGCACCTCCCAAACCTGGGACGGTGTCGCCCAGGGGTATCGCTCCTTCCCCGAGTATCTGCCACACCAGCGATGTCCGGCCTCCCCTGATGGGTAACGGCTCCTGCCAGAGCACGAGGGGCTCCGCGTGGGCATCTTCATGGAGAGAGTGGTGAGGGGCTGGACCAGGCTGCCCAGAGAGGGGGTGGATGCCCCATCCCTGGGGGTGTTCAAGGCCAGGTTGGATGGGGCCCTGGGCAACCTTGTGTAGCTCCAGGCCTGAGGTTGGTGTCCCTGCCTGTGGCAGGGGGTTGGAGCTCTGTGACCCTTGGGGTCCCTTCCAACCCAGACCAGTCTATGATTCTATCATCGTCCCGCCCGCGACGCACTCCGCACAAGGACGGGCAGGAGCTGCTTGATGGGGGGGTCTGGGAGTTAACCTTGGCCTCCCCCAAAAGTCAGGGCAAGAGGGAAATGGGTTTGATGCCAGGAGAGAGCAAGCAGCAGCCTGGAAATGAGGGATTAGTGAGGGAACTCGGTGTGAATGTTAATGGGATGCAAAGCAGGGTGTGAGGGGGGGAGGAGCCGGCTCCCAAGGGGCTGCGCTGCGGCGCTGACAGCCCTGGGGAGAAGGATCCCCAGGATCAGGGGATTCAGGAGCAGGGATTAGGTGGAGCCCAGAAAATAATTGCATTCCCCAGCAGAGCCTCAGACAGCAGCTTTGCTTCCTGACAGGTAGAACAGCAGTGCTAATTAAACCCCCTCCGGCACGTCCGTGTGTCCTTCCAGATCTCAGTGCCCAGCGTCTGCAGAACTGCCACGTATCCTGTAGCACAACCATGGAACAGAACACTCAGGGATGCTCTGGGATGGTGCTGCCTGGCTGCTCTTTGGCACAGTGACACCAAAGGCACCCCCAGGGCACATCCAAGGCCAAGGGATCAGCTAGGATTCATCCAGCCCCCCAAAGCTCCCCAGGCACAGCGGGACCCGGGGGTCCGTGCAGACCCCGGCAGCAGGACAGACCCAGAGCCACGCAACAGCTGCTGCTCCATCTGTTGTGTCCCCCCCCCCTTGTGCTGATATTTCCTTGAGTAGCCCAGGGATAATTTCTGGTTCATTCCCCAGAAAACACCATTCTGGGGAAAGCTGCTGTAAAACCCGACCCGTGGGGCTGGAAGCGCTCGGTGTGGCTCCCAACAGACCCCTGGATGCTCCCCCCCTTTGCAGGAGCAGCACCAGCACCTCCGCCCAGCCAGACCCTTGGGTTGAATCCCACCGAGGCGTCGCTCTGCTCCCTGGCAGCAGGGAGTCGCTGCACCCCAGCCCCAGTGGGGAAGCTCAGGGCCCGGCTTTAGTAACGGGCAGCGGGTGCGATGTGCCAGGACAGCCGGTGAGCACGGGCTGCCCTCCCCACAGCGTGCAGGCTGAGCAGGCAGGAAATCACTCCTGAGACGTTTCATCAGAGAGGGCTTTATTGTCTGCTCAGGAGAACTGGGACTATACAGCTGGTTTGCACTGGACCGAAGCTGGGACCGTGTCATCCCCACCCCCCACCCCCCCTCCCCCCGTTCATTCCGCTAAACAGAAGCGATGCAGCGCGACCGGGAGATGACGAGGGGCAGTGCTCAACCACGAGCAGCCCGAGGGGAGCTGAGGGGGGAGGAAACCAGAGCAGCAGCCGTCTGGCTACGGCCCCCAGAGCCTGCGCCGCAGTCCGGCCCCCCACGGCACCGCCGCGGCGAGGTCAGCAGCCTGCGGACCCCCTGCGCAGCGCGGGCGGCGCCCCAGCCCCTCCTGCGTGGGAGCTGCTGGCCGTTGGCCTCTGCCCCTCGTCAGCAGAACCGGGGGGCATCTTCCGGGGGGGGACCCCGCCATTGGCCTCTGCCCCTCGTCAGCAGAACCGGGGGGCATCTTCCGGGGGGGGACCCCGCCATTGGCCTCTGCCCCTCGCCAGTGAACCAGGGGGCATCTTCCAGGGGGGGATCCAGCCATTGGCCTCTGCCCCTTGCCAGTGAACCAGGGGGCATCTTCCAGGGGGGGATCCAGAGTGATGGTGCGAGCGGAGTGGGACAGTGGGACCGAGGGACGATCCGCACCGAAGGGATGCGACGGACGGACGGACAGACAGACGCGCAGGAGGGACGGGCTGAGCCCCGAGCTAAGCTGGCTCATGGTTGGAGATCTTCAGGTCGATCTAGGAGCGGCTTTGCTAAGTCAGTCCTACGTCCCAGCAGCCTGGGCTGCAGAGCAAAGGCGGCTCGGGGGGGGAGCATGCAGGGGGTCGGGGGGGCCGTTCAGCCGGGTGCCAGAGCTCAGGCGTCACCCTCGCGTCCCCGGCGCCGCAATAAATACTCCGTGTCCCTACGAGGGAGCAGGGGGGAGGCTGAAGCGTGACCCTGAGCGCTGGCAGCCCCTGGCCTGGGGGACAGGCCGGAGATTCGGGGTTCTCTCCGCTCACGAAAGGCACCCCAGGGGCTGCGCGCTCACCCTGGGCTCCCCGCGTCCCTGGAGGTGGAGACGTGGCGCCGGGTGCCGCAGGAGGTGCCGAGACGTGAAAGGAGAGGTGAAACGAGCTCTTGGCTCCTGTGTGGGCTCAGGTGTGTCTGGGAGAGTGCAGGGGGGGGGAGCAGGTGCTGCTTCGCCTCCCTCCCCGCGCCCACTCCTGGCCCCGAGGCTCCTCACTCCGTGCGCAGGATGATGTGGATCCCTGACTCGGTGAAGACCGGCCCGCTCATCTCCCCGGCCCTCAGCGCGAACGAGGCGTCTTCGAAGGGCTTCTGCATCTGACCTGGGGAGAGCAGAGATGGGGAGTTCCACCCGGCTCAGGCACCACGGGAAGAGCCCCCAGGCAAACACCAGGGGCCCCGGTAAGGACTCATGGGGGGGGGGGTGCTGTCACCAGCTCCCAGGTGACTCCAAAGAGCCCCTTCACACAGGCATCTACACAGACTTTGCTTCCCCCCCGCCCCCTTTTTTAAAGAGGGGTTCTGTCTGGATCCTGCAGCCAGGAAAGCTTCCTTCCTCGAGCAGAGGGCTCCAGGGAGGTTTAAGAGCTTGGCCTGCAGAGCAGCCGAGCTCTCACCAATTCCGTTTTGGGGCCCCAGGCGGAGCTGGAGGGGGGGGGTGGTGGTGTGTGGTTTGGGCACCGTGTGAGGTTTCAATGCCATCTAGTGGAAAGCGGCTTCGGCAACAGCTCTGCCCGTCCTGGAGCAGCCGAACCCCAAACAAGAGACCCAGCTGAGCGCTAAGGGAGGTGAGGATTTACACAGGGGGGCTGGGGGGGGGGGGGGGCAAAGCCAAGTGAGAACCCTCAGCACAGCTTCGCCCGCTCGAGTGCCGGCGTTAGGCTCTCCCATCCCAACATTCCTGCTCCCACACGGGGATCTCATCCAGGGGAGGGACCCAGGAGCTCTGCTCGCTGCTGATCCGCCACCCTGGAACAAACCCTCTCCTTTGGGTCACATTTCCAGCCCTGCCGTGCCAAGGCTCCCACCCTGCCAGCTCGTTACTCCCCCTGCCTGGATCTCCACTGGGGGCAGCTGGAAAACCCTTTTCCAGAGGGAACAGCCAACCCCACAGCATCTTCTCTCAGCCCCGAACATCGCCGAGGCTCTTCCCTGGCCAGCTGAGCTTCCAGGCATCAAGCAGAGGCACCGCTGCCCAGCGGGCTGCCCACCACACACACCATCTGCAGGGTTGATTCCCCCCACCCCTGCCAAAAGATTGGCACTGAGTCCGGCACCACGATCCCAGCACCACGATCCCAGCTCCACAATCCCGGCACCACGATCCCAGCCCAGCACTGTGACCTGAGCCTGGCACCACGATCCCAGCCCGGCACCACGACTGGCGCTCCCACGACCGGGCTGAGCTCCCAGCCCAGCACCATGATCCCGGCACTGCGACCTGATCCTGGCACTGCAATCCCAGCCCGGCACCGGGATTGGCGCTCCCCTAGCCGGGCTGAGCTCCCAGCCCAGCTCCACGATCCCAGCCCCACGATCCCAGCCCAGCACCACAACCTGAGCCCAGCACCGCGATCGGCGCTCCCGTGGCCAGGCTGAGCTCTAGGCCCAGCCCTACGATCCCAGCCCCACGATCCCAGCCCCGCGATCCCAGCCCCGCACCACGACCTGAGCCCAGCACCGCGATCGGCGCTCCCGTGGCCGGGCTGAGCTCTAGGCCCCACTCCACGATCCCAGCCCCACGATCCCAGCCCCACGATCCCAGCCCCACGATCCCAGCCCCGCGATCCCAGCCCCGCGATCCCAGCCCCACACCACGACCTGAGCCCAGCACCGCGATTGGCGCTCCCGTGGCCGGGCTGAGCTCCAGGCCCCACTCCACGATCCCAGCCCCACGATCCCAGCCCCACGATCCCAGCCCTATGATCCCAGCCTGGCACCGTGACCTGAGCCCAGCACCACGATCCCAGCCTGGCACTGCAATTGGTGCTCCCGTGACCGGGCTGAGCATCCAGCCCAGCCCCGCGATCCCAGCCCCACGATCCCAGCCCCACGATCCCAGCCCCACACCACGACCTGAGCCCAGCACCGCGATCGGCGCTCCCGTGGCCGGGCTGAGCTCCAGGCCCCGCTCCACGATCCCAGCCCCATGATCCCAGCCCCTTGATCCCAGCCTGGCACCGTGACCTGAGCCTGGCACCACGATCCCAGCCTGGCACTGCAATTGGTGCTCCCGTGACCGGGCTGAGCATCCAGCCCAGCCCCACAATCCCAGCCCCACGATCCCAGCCCCATGATCCCAGCCCGGCACCACGACCTGAGCCCAGCACCGCGATCAGCGCTCCCGTGGCCGGGCTGAGCTCCAGGCCCCGCTCCACGATCCCAGCCCCATGATCCCAGCCCCATGATCCCAGCCCCTTGATCCCAGCCCAGCACCACAACCTGAGCCCAGCACCGCAATCGGCGCTCCCGTGGCCAGGCTGAGCTCCAGGCCCCGCTCCATGATCCCAGCCCCGCGATCCCAGCCCCGCGATCCCAGCCCTATGATCCCAGCTCCACAATCCCAGCCCCACAATCCCAGCCCCACAATCCCAGCTCCGCGACCCCAGCTCCGCGACCCCAGCCCCGCGACCCCAGCCCCGCGACCCCAGCCCGGCACCGCGATCGGCGCTGCCCTGGCGGCGCTGCGCCAGACTCACCTCTCCCGAAGGCGCCCAGGTCGCCGCCCGCTTTGGCCGAGCTGCAGTCGCTGAACTGGGAAGCCAGAGACTCAAAATCCTCTTCTCCCGATTTGATCTTCTGGATGTAACCTGTGAGACAGGGGTGATCAGGCAGGGGGAGGAGGGGGGGGGGGAGGAAGTACCACCCCCACTACCCCCCCCAAATCCCCCCCTCAGCGTTACCCACCGCAGACAGCAGGGCACAAAGCTGGGCACCCCCCCCTCCCCCCCATCAAGGGCTTCAAACCTCCAGAGTAAAGATGGAGAGGGAACAGACCCTTCCCAACCCCCAGAAGCCCCCGGGGGGGTTGGGGGGGGTGGGGGGGTTCCTTTCCAGGCACCTTTCCCTCTCCGCACCGCGCTCCGTCCCTGTTCCATCCCACCCGCTGCTGCCCCGAGCACGGGGGTTAATTAACAGGATGGAGAGCTGAGCTTTGATTGCTGGGGGGGGCACGGGGGGGTCCTCCAGGAGCCAAGTATTTGCCAAGAGGGTTTGGGAAAGGTCAGGAAAGGGATATTCCCTGGTCCTGACCCAGAGCTGGGCCGCAGCACTCGGAATCATCCCAGAAAGCCCCTCTGCTCACGGGCAACAAGGACACCCAGGGCACAAACCCTGTCTTGCAGCTCGATGAGGGGGGGGAGGGGAGATGCTGGGGGGTGGGAGAGCTGCTGAGGGGGGGAGATGCTGAGGGGAGGCGGGGGGAGGGAGATGGGAGGGGAGGGAGGGAGATGGAGGGGAGGGAGGGAGATGGGAGGGGAGGGAGGGAGATGGGAGGGGAGGGAGGGAGATAGATGCTGGGGGGTGGGGGGGAGGGAAGGAGATGCTGGGGAGGGGGGGGAGGGAAGGAGATGCTGGGGAGGGGGGGGGAGGGAAGGAGATGCTGGGGGGAGGGGGGAGGGAAGGAGATGCTGGGGAGAGGGGGGGAGGGAAGGAGATGCTGGGGGGTGGGGGGGAGGGAAGGAGATGCTGGGGAGAGGGGGGGAGGGAAGGAGATGCTGGGGGGGTGGGGGGGAGGGAAGGAGATGCTGGGGGGTGGGGGGGAGGGAGGGAGATGCTGGGGGTGGGGGGGGAGATGCTGGGGGGTGGGGGGGGAGATGCTGGGGGGTGGGGGGGGAGATGCTGGGGGTGGGGGGGGAGATGCTGGGGGGTGGGGGGGGAGATGCTGGGGGGTGGGGGGGGAGATGCTGGGGGGTGGGGGGGGAGATGCTGCCCCAGACAAGAACCCTGTGTAGCCCCCCCATGGCTCAGGCAGCTCCAGCTCTGTCCCCTCCCTGCTACAGAGACCAGCTGGATTTCTAAACCCTGCTTTCTAGAAACTTCCCTTCAGCTTTCCATCAGCAGCGCCGCTGGAGACCTGGAGCGGTCTCCCACCTTCCCAGAGGGATGCTGAGGAGCAGCTGATGCTCCCAGAGAGAAGAGGGGGGGGAAGAAAGAAGGCAAGAGAAGGGAAGCTGTTTGCTGCTGCCCCTCGAAGCTACTGGATCTCCTGGCCCCACTCCCCAAGCTCCCTGTTCCTGGGTCAGCTCCCAGGCACCAGGAGCCCGTGCTCTGCTAGAGGAACCTCCCAAGCCCGACTCAAATCCCAGTGGAGTGGGACTGGGTGTCGCTCATTCCAGCCACAGGCAGCCCAAGGTCCCCACCCAGGGCAGCCCTGGGCACCGGAGCATCTACAGCCCAGCCACAGCGTTCCCAGGGACTCCCACTGACCTCCAGCCCCTTCGTGGCCCCTTCTCCCCTCCCCAGCCCCAAGGAAACGAGTCCCTGATGAAACCTCCACCTCTGGGTGTTAATTTACTGTCCTGTTCCCAGGGGGGGCAAAGAGGGGCCACGTGCCTCAGTGCTCTGAGCTGCTCAGAAGGCATTTCCCCTCCCAGGGCTCACAAATAAACCAGTCCTTCCATGTTTTGGTGGTCAGGATGGAGGGGGGCAGGCAAAACACCCTCCCTATCCTCCCTCCTACATCGCTGTTGCTGGAAGAGATAAGGCAGTCCTGGTACCTTGGGCTGTATCTGTGCTCAGGGTCACCTCTGCTACCTCAGTGCCAGGAAAAACAACCCCCTGAAGAGCTCTGAACTGGGGGGGGGGGAGATGAAAAGCACCCCCCAGCCCCCACATTCCTCACCTGAAAAGCAAGAGCCAGGCTCTGAGCTCACTCCCCTGAGATCAGAACTTCAAGATCGATTCAGTTCTATGGCCAGAGCTGCGAGGAGGAGGAGGAGGAGGGAAGGAAAAGGGGGAGGGGACAGACAGACAGACAGAAATCCAGGCTGCAGCAAAGGTGAGCAGTGCTCATCTGGAAACCCTCACTTCCAGACTGGATCATGAGCCAGAACACACTGGGGAAAGCCCAACCTGACTGGATCACCCACACGGCCTCAGACAAGGCCACCTGCCTGCTCCAAGCAGCTCCATTCCTAGCTAATTGCCATTAAGAGGTTAATTAGACTCCATCCCAGCTGGTGTGAGGAGCCAAGTGCCATGAAACACAAAGAAATGTTGCCAGAGCTCGTGGTGTGGCTTGAAAGGATTTTATTTTCCATGGGAACATACAGAGGTACAAGGGGAACACAGACACCCCTGAGAGAGCAGCACAGCCCAGCGCCACGCGAGGGGCAGGGGGCAGGACAGGACCTGTCCTCATGTCCTTCTGCTGCTCCCAAAGTCCAACCCCCTCAGCTCAACCCACCCCTGGCTTCCACCGAACCGCTGCCTGGGGGCTGATTCCAGCCCGAAACCAGCTTCTCCCCGCCGAGAGCACCGCAGCCTCCCTCCCCCCCCCCCCCCGGCGTTTACTTGCCGTTTATAAGCTCCAGCGCCTCATCTTTGGTCCGCGTGATCTTCTCCTGCCTCCAGGAGGAGGGTCGCCGGGACTGGTTGTGCTTCACCAGGAGGTGTGAACACCGCACCCTGCTGGGCTCGGCCTGGCCGTTCTTGCCGCCGCCGCTGGGCCGCTCCCACTGGCTGGCGTTGGTGATGTGGTTGAAGTAGTACACGCGGCCTGCGGGCACGGAGCGGGCTGGTGAGGGACCACAACCCCCGCACCAGCCCCCCCAGCCCACCCCCAATCCAGAGGGGGGAGACCCCGGCGGGCCCCGAGAAGCCCCAGGGGACGGGAAGGCGTGGGGAGGCCCTCGGCGGAGGCCGAGCCCGCTGCCCGCTCCCCGGCCCGAAGCTCCGCGCCGAGGGGAGGGCGGGAGCAGCCCGGGGGAAGCAGCCGGCCGCGGGGCTCCCTCCCCGCGGAGCTCCCTCGCCCGGTCCCGGGACGGCACCAGCCCCTGTTCCCCGCAGCCCCACCACCCCCCGGGACAATGGGGCCCCAGGCGGCTCCAGGCATCACCCCGCATCCCGCCCAGCGCGGGGGAACCGCCCGCCGGGCCCGGTTTCTTCTCACGGGGCTTCTCCCGGCGTCCGGACGCCACCTTAAACCCCGGCACAGCCCCGGCCAGGCCCCGGCCCGGCCCCAGCCAGGCCGCGGACCGGCGCAGCCCAGCCCCCAGCCCCGGCCCAGCCCCCAGTCCCAGCCCCCAGCCCCGGGCAGGCCCCGGCCCGGCCCCCAGCCCCGGCCCCAGCCAGGCCCCGAACCCCTGGCAGGCCCCGGGCAGGCCCCGGCCCACGGCCCAGCCCCCAGCCCCGGGCAGGCCCCAGCCAGGCCCCGGCCCGGCCCCCAGCCCCGGCCAGGCCCCGGCCCCGGGCAGGCCCCGGGCAGGCCCCGGCCCAGCCCCCAGCCCCAGCCCCAGCCCCGGCCAGGCCCCGGCCCGGCCCCCAGCCCCGGGCAGGCCCTGGCCCGGCCCAGCCCCCAGCCAGGTCCCGGGCAGGCCCCGGCCCGGCCCCCAACCCCGGCCAGGCCCCGGCCCGGCCCAGCCCAGCCCCGGCCGGGCCCGGGCCGGCCCCCAGCCCCGGGCAGGCCCCGGCCCGGCCCCCAGCCCCAGCCCCAGCCCCGGCCAGGCCCCGGCCCGGCCCCCAGCCCCAGCCCCGGCCCGGCCCAGCCCCGGGTGCCGCCCGGAGCCCGCCCCGCCGCGCCGGCAGCCCTCAGGCCCGTACCGGAGCTGCGGCTCATGCGCTTCTCCCAGCCCGCGGGCAGCTTCTCCTCCTCCGCCATCTTCCCTCCGCTGCGCCGCCGCGGCCCGGCCCCGCCGGCGCGGGGAGGGGCGGGACGAACCCGCCCCGTTCTCTGCTCCGATTGGCTCCGAGGGAAGCAGCGCCCGCCTCCTTTCGCGCTCTCATTGGTGGGAAAGCGCCGCGTCCCACCCCCTCCCGCACCCCTCCTGCCGTTTTAATTGGCTGCGGGCGGCAAGCCGCAGCGAGCCCGGAAGCGGACCGGTGGCCGCGGGTGGTCAAACGCCGCCGCAGCGCGAAGCGAAAAGGGCGGTGTGTCCCCAGCTCCGCCCCCCCCCCCGACCAGCCCCACCGGCTCCCGGTGCCCCGTCCCCGCTTCCCCCCGCCCCGACACACACACGCACCGACCAGAGACTCGAGAAACACATTTATTATAAACCACTGCGACGCTTCGGGGCAGCTACGGCGGGTTCAAAGCCAGAACGGGGATGGGGGGGGGGGGAAGCGGGGAGGGGGCGGGGGGGGGCGGGGGGGGAACGGGGATGGGGCGGGGGAGGGGGGCGGGGGGAGCGGGGAGGGGGCGGGGGGGGGGGACGGGGATGGGGGGGGTACGAGGGTGGGGATGAGATGGGGGGGCAGGGATGGGGCGGGGGGGGGAGCGGGGATGGGGGGAGGGTGGGAATGGGGATGGGGTGGGGGAGCGGGGATGGGGCAGGGGAACGGGGATGGGGGGGTCCCACGGAGGAGGGAGCCCCGGGGGCCCGGGGGGCGGCGGCTGCTACTGGTAGTAGAGCTCCAGGTTCATGCCATCATGGATCTCGTCTGGAGGGCGAGTTAAGGAGAAGGTGGGGACCGGGTGGGGGGACCGGTGGGGGGACCGGTGGGGGGACCGGGGGAGGGTCCTGCCCATTAACACCCTGAAACACCCGCCCGGAGAAGGATACAGTCGCCCAGCGTGACGTGATCCTTGAAGATGGTGTACCTGCGGGGCCGGGAGGCGGGGTCAGCGGGCGGGCTCGGTCCCGGTGCCGGTCCCGGTGCCGGCTCCACCCCCGCCCCCAACTCACCATTTCTTGAGCACGATTTTATCCCAGCGCGTCCCGGTCTGCGCCGCGATCAGCTTCTTCAGGTCGCGGATGGAATCCTCGGTGCTGGCGGCGCCGTTAAGGAACGCGGAGGAACCGGGAAGAGACCCCGGACTCGGCCCAGCCCCGGTCCCGGCCAACGCCCCCGCCTCCGGCCCACCCCAGCCCCCGGTCCCGGCCCCAGCTCCAGCCCCGGCCCAGCTCCAGTCCCGGCCCAGCTCCAGTCCCGGCCCAGCTCCAGCCCCGGTCCCGGCCCGGCCCAGCCCCAGTGCCGGCCCAGCCCCCAGCTCCAGCCCCGGCCCAGCCCCGGCCCCGGCCCAGCCCCGGCCCCGGTCCCGGCCCCGGCCCCGGTCCCGGCCCAGCCCCGGTCCCGGCCCAGCCCCGGTCCCGGCCCAGCCCCGGTCCCGGCCCAGCCCCGGTCCCGGCCCCAGCTGCGGTCCCGGCCCGGCCCCGGTCCCGGCCCGGCCCCAGCCCCGGTCCCGGCCCAGCCCCGGTCCCGGTCCCGGCTAGCGCCCCCGCCCCCCGCCGCCCGCCCCCAGCCCGCCCCAGCCTCCGGTCCCGGTCCCGGCCCGGTCCCAGCCCCGGTCCAGCGGATACTTGCATTTCACCCGCACCTTCTTGCCCAGCCGATCGTTGCAGACGACTTCGATCATCGTTGCCTGAGGAGGAGACACAGAACGGGCGGTCACCGGGCGGTCACCGGGCCGGGCCGGGCCGGGCCCCCACCGAGCGCCGGGACCCACCGAGCCCCGCGTCAGTCCCGCCGGAACAGGAAGCGCCGGAAGCGGAAGTGACGCGTGTAGCGAGCGCCGAGAGGAGGGGGGGCGTTAACGGAGCGGCCAAGATGGCGGAGGAAGCGGCGGCGGCACCGGAGGACGGGCTGGGGCTGCCCGAGGAGGGGCTGGAGCTGCCGGGCGCTGCCCGATTCGGTGTTGCTGAAGGTTCTGGCGCTGCTTGCCGTTGCGGGACCGGCTGAGAGCGACCAGGTGGGACCCGCCGGGCCCGGGCCCGGGGCTGAGACCGGCGCCGGGCGCTGATCGGGCCCTTCCCCCCCCCCCCCCCTCCCCCCCCCCCCTCCCAGGGTCTACCGGCGGTGGCAGCGGCTGGCGCTGGACGGGGCGGCCTGGAGACACGTGGATCTGACCCCCGCACCGGGTACGGTGGAGGCCCCGGCGCGGGGGGGGGTTGTCGCGGGGGGGGGGGGTTGTCGCCTCAGCGGGGGTGCTGCCCCCCCCCCCGCCCGGTGCGAGCCGCTCTTCTCCCCCCCCCCCCCCCCCCCCAGCTCACCCCCCAGACGCTGTGGAGCCTGGTGCGGCACCGCCTCCGCGACAGCCTGCGGACGCTGCGGCTGCGGGGCGCGCTGCGCGGCGGGGCGCGGCGGCGGCTCCTCTCCCCGGCGCTGCTGGGCGCCCTGGCGAAGCGCTGCCCCCGGCTGCAGCGGCTGTGCCTGACGGAGACCGACCTGCGGCCGGTGCCTTACGAGAGCATCCCGCCGAGCCTCACGGCGCTGGAGCTGAGCTGCTGCGAAATCCCCGCCGGCTGGTTCAGCCCCCTCGGCCGCGGGGGCCCCGCCGGGGCTGCGGCACCTGCTGATCCGCGACGTACCGGCCTTTTCCGACCGCCACTTGCTGAGCGTCTGCTCCAGCTGCCGCCTGCGGACGCTGAGCCTGGCCGGCACCTACCGCCTCACGGACGGGGCCGTTCAACGCGCAGCCCCGCGCCTGGAGGAGCTGCGCTGCCTGGTGCTGCGGCGCTGCGGCATCGGCGACGCCGCCGTGGCGGCCATCGGGCGTCACGGGAAGCACCTCCGGCTCCTGGAGCTCAGGAGCTGCCCCTGGCTGACAGACGAGGGTCTGGCTGCTCTAGAGGCCCTGCAGAGCCTGGAGACGCTGAGCCTGGACCTCAGCGAGAAGGTCTCAGCCGGCGCCGTGGCCGCGGCGTGCCGGGCGCTGCCGCAGCTGCGCAGCCTCAGGCTGGGGGGCCCCCCCCCTGCCAGAGGAGGTTCTGCGGGGGCTCCAGCAGAGTTTGCCCTGCTGCAGCCTTTCCCAGGCTCCGTGACACGGGGCCTGAAGCAGTCAGACTCTTGCTCTTCCTTCTGTGCCTCAGAGTTGCCCCCTTTTTTGGGGTGAAGCCCCGTTTCTGGGGAGCTGCTGTGGGTGTTTTTAGCACAGTTCCTGCTGGGGTGCCTGGGGCTTTGCCAGGAGCCCGTGGGGATCCCAGGGATCAGGAAAGTCAGAGCACCCAGCCCTTGGGACGCTCCCCAGTGACCAGCTGAGCTTCCCAGTTTAAACCTCTGGCTCCTCCTCTTCCTCCCACTGCAAAGCACCAGGCTCAAGAGCGCAGGATTGGAGGGGCAGAGCGAGTTCCCCTCCCAGAAGAGCCCTTCCAGTTAATGCCTAACTGGGATTGCTCACCCACCCTGCTCCAGGCTGGGGGGGGGAAGAGACGCCCCAGCGACACGTGTGGGAGCTGCTGGATCCAGCTGGAACGTCGCTCTCAGGCCGGGATGTCATCCTGCTTCTTCCCTCCAGAGCATCACCAGGGCTGTGCTCATGGATCCTCCTCCTCCTCCTCCTCCTCACCCTTCCTCCTCCTCCTCCTCCTCAGCCTTCCTCCTCCTCCTCCTCAGCCTTCCTCCTCCTCCTCCTCCTCAGCCTTCCTCCTCAGCCTTCCTCCTCAGCCTTCCTCCTCAGCCTTCCTCCTCAGCCTTCCTCCTCAGCCTTCCTCCTCCTCCTCAGCCTTCCTCCTTCCTCCTCAGCCTTCCTCCTTCCTCCTCCTCCCCTTCCTCCTTCCTCCTCCTCCCCCTTCCTTCTCCTCCTCCTCCCCCTTCCTCCTCCTCCTCCTCCCCCTTCCTCCTCCTCCTCCTCCCCCTTCCTCCTCCTCCTCCTCCCCCTTCCTCCTCCTCCTCCTCCCCCCTTCCTCCTCCCCCTCCTCCCCCTTCCTCCTCCCCCTCCTCCCCCTTCCTCCTCCCCCTCCTCCCCCTTCCTCCTCCCCCTCCTCCCCCTTCCTCCTCCCCCTCCTCCCCCTTCCTCCTCCCCCTCCTCCCCCTTCCTCCTCCCCCTCCTCCCCCTTCCTCCTCCCCCTCCTCCCCCTTCCTCCTCCCCCTCCTCCCCCTTCCTCCTCCCCTCTCCCCCTCCTCCTCCCCTCCTCCTCCTCCTCCTCCTCCTCCTCCTCCTCCTCCCCCCACACCAGACACCCCGACGCCGCTGCCCTCGCAGGCTGAGGGGTTTTTTCACCCCAGGGCTGTTCATTTTGCCCCAGGCTGCTGGGAATAAAGAGAAGGGGCAGATTTCTGTGCCCTGTCTGTTCTCCCCTCACCCCCCTGCCCCCCTTACGCAACACGCCGGGTTTTGGACAGGCCTGGGGGGCAGTGACCCCCCCCCTCACCCCCCCCGTGCCCCGTTAGCGCCGGTCTCTGTGCCCTGACCTCCCCTCTGGTCCCTTCCGTGGTCTCAGCGCCGCGCTGGGGCAGATAAACAGGGGTGGAACAGTCCAGCTCTTCCCCTGGAGCCTGTCCAAACTGCT
>JAKCOX010000380.1:43061-156654 GCA_022605575.1 Laterallus jamaicensis coturniculus
GAAAGGAAAGGAAAGGAAAGGAAAGGAAAGGAAAGGAAAAAGGATTTCAGCTGTAAGGAACCCACAATGACCCCCTGGCCCAACTTAATTCCCTTTGGAACACCTTGCCAGGGCTTCCCGAAGACAGGGCTCCCTGGGGAAAGGGGCTACCCAGGGAAGAGGCTGCCCAGGAAAAGGGGCTGCCCAGGGAAGGGGCTGCCCAGGGAAAGGGGCTGCCCAGGGAAAGGGGCTGCCCTTGTGTCCCCAGTTCTGCCTTCCCCTGGCAGCCACCATGAGCCCCACGTCTGGATGCAACCGCGTGGCATCACTCCCCGGAGCCAGGGCAGGGTCCATCCTGCCAGAGGTTATCTCTCAGCACGGAGCACTTTGATCACAGCTCCAAACACACCAGAGCTGCTTCCCTGCCAGGGGACGGCTCTGGCTGGCTGGCAGCAGGGAGGAGACGGCTCGGAGGCTGCGATGGCTTGGAGGAGGCAGGGGACAGCTTGGAGGAGGCAGGGGACAGCTTGGAGGAGGCAGGGGACAGCTCAGAGGCAGGGGGATGGCTGGAGCAGGGGACAGCTTGGAGGAGGCAGGGGACAGCTCAAAGGCAGGGGATGGCTGGAGCAGGGGATGGCTCAGAGGCTGCTGACGGTCCTTGTGCCCCTGGCAAGAGGGCTAAATAACCACGGTGACACTCTGCAAACTTCAGAGACCTTGGCAAAGGCCTGAGCGCCTCCCTGCTTGGCAGGGGCAGCTCCTGGGAGCTCAGCAGCTCCCTGATGTCACTGCTTGTCACCACAGTTGCTGGCAGTGCCACTGACGCCGTGGCACCGGGCGCTGGGGGGATGGACTGGCTGTAGCTGGTCGCTCGTGCTGAGGGTGACACTTCCTTGCTCCCCTCCTCTGCCGAATAAAGACCTGTGGGTGCAGGACAGCTGCTTCCCACACGCTGCCCCAGCTCATCCTGCCCATGCTGGGACTGTGCTGAACTATTAGGGAAGGGGCCCAGGCTGCTGCCTGGAAAGCCCGTGTCTGGTGGTGACCTCCCGGCGCTGCTGGGAAGAGCTGGTGACACGCAGGCACCCAGGGATGCCGGGAAGATGCTCCATCAATCCCCTGAAGTTTGGCAGCATCCTCTGAAGACTCAGCGGCCCAATCTTATCTTCCCCACGCTCCATAAAGGGGAGCACAGCCTCCTCCTGGCCACTGACGCAAGCGCTTGGCAGCGATGGGGCAGTAATAAAAATACCAGGGCTTGCCCGCTTCTCCGGGGGCTGGGAGAGCCAGGGACAAGGAGCCAGGAGAGGCAGGGACAAGGAGCTGGGAGAGGCAAGGACACGGAGCTGGGAGAGGCAGGGACATGGAGCTGAGAGAGCCAGGGACATGGAGCTGGGAGAGGCAGGGACAAGGAGCTGGGAGAGGCAGGGACATGGAGCTGGGAGAGGCAGGGACATGGAGCCAGGAGAGGCAGGGACAAGGAGCTGGGAGAGGCAGGGACATGGAGCTGAGAGAGCCAGGGACATGGAGCTGGGAGAGCCAGGGACAAGGAGCTGGAAGAGGCAGGGACACGGAGCTGGGAGAGCCAGGGACAAGGAGCTGGGAGAGGCAGGGACATGGAGCTGAGAGAGCCAGGGACATGGAGCCAGGAGAGGCAGGGACAAGGGGCTGGGAGACCCAGGGACAAGGGGCTGAGAGAGCCAGGGACATGGAGCTGGGAGAGGCAGGGACAAGGAGCTGGGAGAGCCAGGGACAAGGGGCTGGGAGAGGCAGGGACACGGAGCTGGGAGAGCCAGGGACACGGGGTTGGGAGAGGCAGGGACACGGAGCTGGGAGAGCCAGGGACATGGAGCTGGGAGAGGCAGGGACACGGAGCTGGGAGAGCCAGGGACACGGAGCTGGGAGAGCCAGGGACACGGAGCTGGGAGAGGCAGGGACACGGAGCCGGGCAGGAGGGACGGGCTGTGTGAGCGTAGCAGCACCCGTGCCAGCCCAGCCAAGGGTGGCAGGGTGCTCTGAAGCCAAGGAGGGGGATCTCTGTGAGGCCTTGGTTTTGGCTTTGGCTGCGGCACAAGGGAGCCAGGTGCTGGAGTGGGTCTGGCCACTGCGGGGAAGAGGAGCCACATCAGATGTGTGGTGAAAGGGGTCGGTGAGGAGTGAGGAGCACCATCCCCTCCTCCAGGCAGGCTGACCAGAGGCCAGCGATGGCATTGCCACCGGGAGAGGCTCAGCCTCCGACATGGAGTTTCGGGCACGGCACTGTGGCCAGGCTGGTTTTCCCAGCACGGCGCCACGTTCAGCTGCAGAGCCCTGGCACAGTCTTCTCCATCCCACCCCTCTGCTCCAAAGTACCTCAGCCAGTCTCAGAAACACCCCTCAAAGTGTCCAGCTCCTCAGGGGGCTTCTGAACGTCGGTGCTCCAGGCCCTGCCGAAAGCATCTCCGCTCAGCCACCTCTGCGCCTCCAGCATGGGAATTTCCAGGGAGGAAAGCTCTCAGTCCTCCTGTTTGGAAGTCTCGTCCCCCCAGAGTATTCCTTCCTGGCCTTGACTTCCCACAGCCCGTGGGCTTGGCCAGCGATGAGTCCCGGGCTGCGGGGTGCAGCGTCGCCCGGGGCTGCAGCGCGGTGACCCGCAGGGGAGACCCATCTGGCGCTGGGTCCGGCCCACGTGGGGCTGTGCAATAAGAGGAAAATGCTTTAATGGAGAGATAAGCCAGCAGCTGCAGCTGAACGTGGGGGAAGGCCCGGGCTGTTGATCTAGAGATGAAATGTTAAGCCTGAAGATGGATGTTGTTCTGCAGTCCCTATCATATAAAACCCACCATCTGAAGGCTTTTGTGAGAGTCTCCTCTTCCCCTCTTGCCTGGGGCCCAGCCAGCTCTCCTGCGCTCTGCTCAGGCACCTGCCCTGTAAATCCAGCTCATGTAAATGCAACGGCTGGAGAGGAGGAGGAGAGGCAGGGGGGAGGAAGGAGAAATCCTCCTGAAGGATGATAGAGTGGCTGCAACGGCCGGGTCCCGGGCGCCTTGTTTACTTTGAAGTTTGTTTTGTGGAATGACAGGCGATGTGGGGGCTGCTGGGGAGCTGTCAGGAGGGATCTGAACCGCAGCCTCGCGCTGGCAACCTTCCCTCTCTCCTCCACGCTCTCCCTTGGCCCATGTGGAGATGATTTGCTCGTCCTCCGTGGAGATACGGGCTGAACTCGGCTCGAACCTGACTCGCAGCTTCTCCATCGCCCAGCGGCTGCCGGCACGTGACCGGCACAGCTGAGCACAGCCCCAGTCCCCCCAGTGCCCTCCTGGGCCTCGGCTTTGGCCTCAGTTGCTGTGGTTTCTCCATCTGGCTGGAGAGATGAGAGGGTTCAAGGAGGGGCTGACCAGCCATCGCTCTGCCTGGGGCTGTGTTGGGGTGCTCTTGGAGCTACGCTCCTCCTGCCGGGTGGGATGTGGGGAACGTGGTGCTGCGCTCGAGGACAAGACAATGTTCCCAGGCACACGGGTTGGGAAGAGCTCAGGAAAGGGTGGCCAAGGGTTGAGGAGACCTCTCAGAGCCAAGAGCAGCTCGTTTGCTTCTTGAAAGCCGCCACAGATAACCCCAGCGACCCCCAGAGATGTTCAGAGAGCTGAGAAGGGGACATTGCGCCCCGAGACCAGACTGTTTGGTGCACGGCTCCCAAACTGCTCTTCTGGGACTCTGGGGGACATCCAGCATCGTCCCCTGGAGACCTGGAGCCGTTTGGAGTGATATTTGGGGTGGTGTGAGTTAGGAAAAGCCCAGGGGTGATTTTTGGGGTGGTGTGAGTTAGGAAAAGCCCAGCTCAGGGAGAGGTGAGTGTGGTGATACGGAGGGGATCCCCTGAAAGATGGGGAAGAGGAGCTGGGTTCATTCATCGGGTGGAGGAAGCAGGTTAAGGATGTGGGCTCAGGCAGGGGCTGGGGTGGGGAGGGAGGACAGAGGGAACCACGAGTCTTTGTGTATCCAGAGAAGTGACTTGGTGCAGCCAAGGAGGAGCCAGCAGCCCTGTTCCCCCCTGTTGAACATGCAGGGAGTGAAGCAGTGACCCTCCCTGCCCAAATATTGGGGACTGACCCAGGCCCAGCACCTTGGCAACTCTTCTGAGCGAGCTGGTTAATGTTTAAGCCTTGTGGGAGGGTTCCCCTCCGAGCACACATCTCCTGGGTCGGAGGAGCTGGGACAGGAGATGGAGTGAGCTGCACACAAGCCCCATCGCATTCCAGGAGCGGGAGTCAGGCCCTAAAAATGATGAAATTGGTGCTGAAACCAGAAGGGTTTGTGGTTGGGTTTGGCTTTTGTTGGGGTTTTTCTTTGCCTTGTGGTGGGCTTTGAACTCTGAAGGCTCCTCCTACCCCTTCACTGCACTGGGGACCTTTGGCTGTAGCAGCTTCCTGGGCGTGAGGGTGTTACAGGACGGTGCTCAGGGTGTATTTACAACCCAAAGCAGAGGGGTTTGGGGCCAGAACAATGCCAAAAGGTGACAGGCTGCAAGGGGTGATGATAGCTACTGCTTTAAAAAGGGACTGGCTGTACCTAGGTCCTGACTGTGCCGGGCATCCCAATCCTCTGGCTCCAAAGATCCATGGGCAGCGTGTGTGTCTGTCTGTCTGTCTGCTGAGCAAGGGGGTCCCCCCAAGTCCTGTCTTCTCCTGGCCCTTCCCCTGCGTCAGGCCGGAGGGAGGTGATGAGAAGTGGCAGCGCTCTGAAAAGTGAGCAAATAAATGAGATAATGAGCCCCCTGACGAGGCAGTGATGAATGGAGCCCGCGTGCCCAGCCACAGAGCCTGTGGGTCCCTCTGCCAGGAGCACCACGGGAGATGGGGGGGACAAGGAGCTGGGGAGGAGAGAGCCCCCCCAACTCCTCCCAGCTCCTTCGGGCTGGATGATGGGTCCAGGGTTTAGCGCCTGTAAGCAGGGTGGGTCGTGCTTACTGCCAGCCCTCCCAGGAGCACCCACGGATGCATCCAGAGGTCCTCAGCTCCCTCAAACCGGGGAGGTCAGGGCGCACATCCCTGCCCTGCTGGGACCTTTGGCAGTGCTGAACTGGGGTGGTTTGAGCCCGGGGATGGAGTCTGGTGTCCTGGGTTCAGGACAGCCCCAGGGTGTGGGACACAGCAGGACCAGGTGCCCGAAGCCTCAGCGAGCAGCCCAAGCTGGTGCCTTTCCTCCCCACCCCAAATATCCCCTCCTTCCTCGTGGGGTGGGTGGCTCAGCACCGTCTCCCACCGAGAGCGAAGCCCGTCTGATGATTAATGACGTTAATTACACCGAGCTGCTCCTACCCCAGCTCTCAGTGCTCCCTGGCATCGGGCTGTTCGCAGGCCCAGGAAATTAAACACTAACTCTCTAATCACTGCAGAATGAGAGGGAGATGCAGATGCGCCTTGAGCGCGATTAAGCAGCAGCCACCACGTGCTGTCTGCTCCCCAGCGCCCTTGGACTGTGTCTCTAGTGGGGGCAGAGGGAGGGTTTGTACTTTTTTGGGGGGGGGGGTGGGGTGCAGGGCACATTATATTTCTAGTTTAATTAAATGTAATTTACTTTGATAGAGACTCGTCCTCTTTCGGGCTGGGGTTCTTCCCTGCCATGGCTTGTGTCCCACGGCCTCGAGCCTCTCCCAGAGCCCACACCACCCATCCTGTCACTGGGCAGTTCTTTAACCCCCCCCAGCCCCAGGAGCCCTGTCTGACAGCGGCTCTGCAGGCCTGGGGGAAGGATTTGTTCCTCTTCTGGTGAGGGAAAAGGAAAGGTGAACCCCAAAAGGCTCAGCTATGGAAGGGAACAGCTGTAATGCAAGGTATTGCCCTCCCCCCCCCCCCCAAGCAGAGGGGAGAGCTGGAGGGGTGATAAAGGGTTTGGGATCCTTGGTGTGTCCCACGGGAGACGTTTGGTGTCACTTACAGGCTGCAGGCGACAGCATGGGCACGGGGCAGGGATCGAAGGGGCCACCCCCCAGGTTTGGGCTGTGGGCCAGCAGAGAACAGGCTCAGGGCAGCACCGGGTTTGGCACTGGCTCCTCAGGGCTGAGCTGGTGACGTGGGGCTGACAGAGGTGCCCAGCTCTGCGCCCCTCACCCCAGCCTGCCCAGCTCCCCAGGCACAGCTCCAGGCCTGGCCGGGCTGGGGAGCAGGAGGGAGCTCCAAGGCTGCAAGGGCAAGAGCTCGCTCTGCACCCCGAGCCTGGCTCTGCTCTGGCTGCGTGGCAGGAGGGATCTCCCCAGGGTTAGTCGGGTTTAGACCCAGCACAGCTCCAGCAGGGCTGCAGAACGGCTGTCCCAGCAAGGAGCAGCGATGGCTGGCAGGCTGGGCGCAGGGTTAGAGCTCTGGGTGTCAACGCTCTGCTCACCCTGGCACCCCCCTTTGCCTCTCAGTGTGGGGACAGCGCTTGCCCCTGGAGCAGGGAGCCCTGGGTGCCCCTGGAGCAGGGAGCCCTGGGTGCCCCTGGAGCAGGGAGCCCTGGGTGCTCAGGAATGCCAGCACTCCCTTCCCAGCGCCGGGAAGGGCTCTGGGGTGCAGGCTGGCTGTTTGGGAGATGCTGAAGGGTTGGAGGCAGTACCAACTCCAGTGCTCCTGGACACACAGCATCCCTCCCAGTCCGGAACCAGGGACCAGCAGAGGGCAGCCGCGAAGGCAAAGGTGCCAGAAATAAACTCCTGGGATCCAGCTCGCAGCAGTGCCCGGGGCTGCGGCGCCGGGAGGAGCAGGCAGGCAGCAGGCAGGAGCAGGCAGGAGCTGCTCCCAGGCAGCCAGAGCATCCCCACCGAGCCCTGATGGGCCTGATGGGACACAGAGGTGCTACTGTCCCCGTATGACCCCACTTGTTTTCTTCCTAGATCCACCTAACACCCCAAGTGCAGCACCCACGATCTGCCAGCCTCTTCCTTCCTCCTCTGTTCCCATCCTTGAGAAGCCCGTGTGGAGCCGGGCGCTGAAGGAGCCCAGGGACAGCGAGCTCCTGACACCCAGGCCTGTGGCAGGGGCTCAGCTGCTCTCTCTCCCTGGCTTCTCCCAAAGTATTTCCCACCTTCTGCTGCCCAATCCTCCTCCCTGTTGCTGTGGCTGCTCGCTGATGGTCTCCTGAGCCCCCCCGAGCTGCTCTGCTGCTGCGCTGCGACACGCTGCTGCAGGATGTGGCCCCTTCTTCCCTTGCTCTTGCACAAACTGAATTATAAGCCAGATCCATAATCTGCTTCCAGTTTTCATCCCACACACCCCCCCCCCCCACCCCTTAATGCAATTAAGCTTAAATGTGGTTAATTACAGCTTATCCTAACTACCTTGGTGGCAGCTCCACAGGCGTTGGACTGCTCAGAGAGTTTTAGTTCTCGTTAGCGAGGTCTTGCTGGTGCAGCCAGGGTGATGTCAGGGCCTTGTGAGGAGGGGCAGCATCCCAACCCCTTTCCCTGGATGTGGTTCTGCTGGTGCCAGCAGAGAGGCGAAGCCAGAGAGACACCTGACCTGTAAGAGAGACAAGAGATGCCCAAGCTCCATTAACAAGCCGCTCTCGGGGCGGTGGCGCTGATCCCCAAGAGCTTTGGGTGCTGCGGTGGGTTCAGGGGGATGCTGTGGGCAGGGGAACGAGCAGGGGCAGCTGCTCAGACTGGTGTGGGCTCAGACACGACACCACACGGGCTCTGCTGCGCTGCCGACAGGGAAGCTGCTGCCTTCATCCCACCTCGGGCTCGATCCGCTGGTCCCAGCGAGTCCCAGCGCTGGGATGCCAGCCTGACAGCCTGCGCCTCGCTCTGCGGGCGAGGGCAGCCCACGCTGGGGTGTGACCTGGTCCCTGAGGCTCTGCCTTGCGCTTCCCTGCCCCACAGCCCCCGTTCTCTCCTCTCTTCTCCCCACTCTGAACGTCCCTTCTCCTCATTTCACCTCGTCCCTCACAGACCAGGCTGGGCTGTGTGTGGACCCCTCCCTCAGTGAGTTGCTGAGTCCAACAGCTGGGCTTTAACAGCTCTCACAGTTTAAAAAGTGCATCTCTCCAGGTTTTTTTGGAGTCTGGGCTGCGTTTAAGCGGTGCCTGCCTACAAGCATCCCCACAGAGGCACTCGGGGCCTGCTGGGTTTAGCTCAGCACCCTCCCCACAGCCGAGCGCTCGCTGGGGCGCCTCTTCGTCCAGGTTTTCACCCCGAGGTCGCTGTCAGCAGTTCAGTCTGCCTCTTCCCAGTCCTCAGCACTTAGTCTTGGGCTGGAACACCGTCCCAGCCACCTCTCAGGCCACGGCTGTTCCATGGCAGCATTTTCCTGCTTGCCAAACCGAGTCCTGCCCCAAAATACCCCAGGGGAGGACTCGTCCTCGGGCGCTGGCAGTGAGATGCTGTCACTCCTGCCCAAAGAGCAGGGCATGGACAGGGACCAGTTTACCCACACCCAGTGTTTATCTCCAGCTGCCCGCTCAGGGCCCAGCTCAGCCTCGGGCTGCTGAGCTCTGAGACCACCCGGAGGTGCTTTGCCAGGAGAAGCTGGGGTGGGCTGGAGGTAAATACAGCTCCCGGTGCCCCGGTACTGCTGCCGAATCGCCCCCACACGGCCCCTTCCCCGGCCGGTGGGGAGGGGAGAGGGAGCACAGGCTTTCCTTTCACCCCCAGCTCCCGAGCTTGTTCCTTCCCAATCAATATTGCTTCCTACATCATAGCTCATCTCAGGGCTTTTTTTTCTTCCTCTCTCCCCCCACCCCCCCCCCACCCCCCCCCCCACACACCCTCCAAAGTAAAATTTAATTAAATAATTCTAATGAATGTTTAATGATGTTCTTTTGTCATTATTAAATCTGCAATAAAAGTGTCTGCAGCCCTTCTAGCCTCCCCCCCCCCCCCCCCACCTCTGCCTCCCCCGTTAATACCCCCACCGCCAGCCCCCCCCTCTCGGTGCACACACCGGCCTGCTGTCTCCCCCTCCCCAGCCCCGGCTCCCCCCTCGCTGTGACAACGCCGCATTCAGACCTGCAAACAGGAAATGAGAAAGGGAGAAACAGGATATTGAGTTTGGATACTATCTGGAGCGGTAATATCACCCCTAGCTACGAGGCGCAGCAGCCCCTCTCCTGCCAGGCATACTAATGGAGACACGGAGCTTCCCGGGGCTGCCAATAACCAGCGCAGAATCGATAGGAGCTGAGAACTCCTGGCTGAACCTGGAGCGAGCTCTGTGCCTCGTGGAGGGGAGAAGGGTCAAGCAAGAGGAGGGAGAAAGAGGGTGCTGCTGGTTCCCTTCGTGGGGGCGGTGGAAAGGTGCTGGCTGTCTCTGGGATGCGGGACCGGAGACTCCGTCTCTTCCCAGAGAGGTGTGACCCCCAGAAATGAGAGATGCAGGGCTTCCCGTTGGGTTCTGGGTGGTTGTTAATGGAACCAGGGATTGGAGGTTCCCCAGAGCCCGGCGTGGAGCAGGGAGCCAGCCCGGCAGCGGGGCAGCGTGCCATGGCACCACACCAGCTCTCCACTGGGAGAGGGTGATGCCTGTGTGCCGTGCACCCCGCGGGGTCTCCTGCACCCAAAGCTCACAGCCCGATTGCAGCCCGCTGAGGGTCTGTAGAGAGCCAAATCCCACCTTCCCACAGCCCGGAGCTGGCCCAGCGTGGGGTTAAAGCAGAGCAGGGACACTTCTGCCTCTGCTTTGCAGTGGGAGGACGATGGGACGACGGCCGAAGCCGAATTCCCCTTCTGCCCCAGCCACAGCAGCTGCTCCCAGGCCTAGGAGTGAGCTCCAAGGAGGTTGGGGTGCTAAATGGCTGTGTCAGCAGCTCCAGGCACAGGGCAGAGAGAGCTGCTGGAGGCACAGGCATGTGTCCAGCTGCCATCCTCCTTTGGGGATGCCTTGGGAAGGAGCCTGGGCTTGGTCTGCTTTGCCTTGGACACAGCAGTTAGTGCTGGTGATACCTGGCAAGCACGGTGCTGCCGTGCCCTCCCGTCCCTGTCCCGGGGGTCTGGGGGGGTGGCTGCACCCTGGGCAACAACAAACTAATGAACCAGAAGGGGTAAAACCCATTTTTGGGATCTGTTTTCCTCACCACCGAGCTCTGTGTGCCCGGAGAGGCTGCGGGGAGCCAAGGGGGATGGTTTGGGGAGGGGGGGTACGTGCTTTTCCCACCGTGCTTTAGCCAGTAGCACCATCAATCCCTCCCTGGAAGTACTCAAAGAAAAGGGGGGGGGGCAGGGGGGAGCAAAAAACCCCCCCACAACCCCCTCAAAAGACCCCAGCCCAGCCTGCATCTCTCTGTTAGCATTCAGCAGCGATATGACAGGCGCCCAGCGAATTCTGGGAGATTTTAATAAAGAAGACAGGCCTGTGAAATTTAATAAAGGAGTTCATCAGATTATATGGTGATGGCTCAGTGCCACCGTGCTGGCAGCAATATCCTCGCGGTGGGGGGGTTAACCCCTTGAGGGACAGAGCAGCAGCACACTATTAAATCTTGCTGCAGCGTTTCACTCGTGTCACTTTAATATTTATGAGTCTCCCCAGTTTTGGGAAGCTCGGTGGTGGTGCTGGGCTCGGTGCTGGTGCTGGGCTCGGTGCTGGTGTGGGCTCTGTGGTGGTGGTGGGCTCAGTGGTGCTGGGCTCTGTGGTGCTGGGCTCAGTGGTTCTGGGTTCTGTGGTGCTGGTCTCAGTGGTTCTGGGTTCTGTGGTGCTGGGTTCTGTGGTGGGCTCTGTGGAGGTGCTGGGCTCAGTGGTGTTGGGCTCAGTGCTGGTTTGCTCTGTGGTGGTGTTGTGCTCTGTGGTGGTGCTGGGCTCAGTGGTGCTGGGCTCAGTGGTGCTGGGCTCTGTGGTGCTGGGCTCAGTGGTGCTGGGCTCAGTGGTGCTGGGCTCTGTGGTGCTGGGCTCAGTGGTTCTGGGTTCTGTGGTGCTGGGCTCTGTGGTGGTGGTGGGCTCTGTGGTGGTGGTGGGCTCTGTGGTGGTGGTCTCAGTGGTTCTGGGTTCTGTGGTGCTGGGCTCTGGTGGTGGGCTCTGTGGAGGTGCTGGGCTCAGTGGTGCTGGGCTCAGTGGTGGTGGGCTCTGTGGTGCTGGGCTCAGTGGTGCTGGGCTCTGTGGTGGTGGGCTCTGTGGTGCTGGGCTCAGTGGTGGTGGGCTCTGTGGAGGTGCTGGGCTCAGTGGTGCAGGGTTCTGTGGTGCTGGGTTCTGTGGTGGTGGGCTCTGTGGTGGTGCTGGGCTCTGTGGTGGTGGGCTCTGTGGTGCTGGGCTCAGTGGTGCTGGGCTCTGTGGTGGTTTGCTCAGTGGTGGTGGGCTCTGTGGTTCTGGGTTCTGTGGTGCTGGGCTCTGGTGGTGTTGGGCTCTGTGGAGGTGCTGGGCTCAGTGGTGCTGGGCTCTGTGGTGCTGGGCTCTGTGGTGGTGGGCTCTGTGGTGCTGGGCTCTGTGGAGGTGCTGGGCTCAGTGGTGCTGGGCTCTGTGGTGCTGGGCTCGGTGCTGGTTTGCTCTGTGGTGGTGTTGTGCTCGGTGGTGTTTTGCTCTTGTTTGGTGGCTGAGGCTTTTCAGCACCGATAGTGGTTGGGTTTGGGGGGGTGGTGGGGTTTTCAGGGTGTTTTCAGGGTGAAGGGAATGGAGCACAGGGAGAAGAGCTGGTAACACCTTCTGGGGTGATGCTGAGGGCACTTCCAGGGTCTGGCCAAGCAGGACCACACTGAGGAGACACAGGTTTATGTTTTGGGGGGGTGCAAGTGCCTTAAACACTCCTTGAGGTGCCAAATGTAGAACTCGGGGGAGATCTCTGTGCTGCGTGCCCCCTCCCCAACCCCTCCTGTTACACACGACTGTGGTGCTGCCCCCCTCCATCCCCCCTTATGAGCAGTGTTCCCAGCAACGGAGGCCAGGTCATTCCACTGGTGTGACTGGGAAGATGGTGGGACGGCAGCTCCCTGACCCCCACCCCATCCTCCTGCCCCCACCCCATCCTCCTGCCCGTGGGAGAACCATCGCAGCGGGGTGACTCACACCTCTTATGTGGACAGGTTGGGTTAGTTTGGGTGTTTTCCTGCTCAGCTGGGCTTTGGTAAGCTTTGCTTACCTTCTCCTGCTGTCGGTGCTCCCATCAGAGGAGGTTTGAGCACCTTTCTGGGGGTAGATCAAAGCACATCACCAACCAAGAGCTTTGGAGGCTCCTGGGTGCAAAGGTAGCCATTGCCCCCCAATTATTCCATCTCTCTCTGCCCCCAACCTCGCTGGTGGAAATCAGCAATTAAGTAGAAGGAAATCTCCCCCCTCCCACCCCCCCCACCCCCCCAATCCCCCCAGTGCCCTTGGGTAGCGCAGCATCGGGGGGAACGGCTGTCGCAGCAGGGAATGAAAGAGCACATTGTGCTGCCTCCTGCTCTCCTGGTGTGTCCCCTTCCCCAGCACACCCCTAGCCCCCCAGCCCAAAACCTGGGAGGAGCTTTGCAAGCTCCCCTTCAATATTTCAGAGGGCTACAATGGATTCTGCAGCTCAATGTTAAGTAAACAGACCTTGCTTAAGCCTGGACTGCTTCATTTTGACTAAACCCTAACTAAATAAGCTAGTTTCATGAAGCACAGGCTTCCCAGCTTATTCCTTGCTTCATTAACACCTTTTAATCCCATCCAGACAATCGTACGCCCCCCAAATTACCCTTCCCAGGCCTGGGTCAGTGTCTCCTCTGTGCCGTGGCAGGTTGGAGAGGTTCTCAAATAACTCAGTCCCCATCTGGAGAGCCGAGCTGCCACCTCTCCTCCACAGCCAGTTAGGCACTGGGGTGCTATACTGGGGCTAAGGTCTGATAAACGAGGTCTGGAGTGATGGAGAAGGATCTCCAAGCTCCTCAGCTGACTGCAAAAGCCAGGCTGCTGTGCTGAGACTCCTCTTCCCACCACGACACACTTTGAAATGGAGAGTTTAGGTGCTGGGCTCTCCCAGGCTGGTTTGGCACTGACAGAAAAGCAAATTGCTGATGGTAAAAGAGGAAAAAAGAGGCAGTGAAGGTGCAGGCAGAGCGAGGGAATGCAGTAAGGATGCTGTTCCACGGAGCGTGTGCCTCCTTGCTGCAGGACGTGTCGGCACCGGGACTGCAGAAGGTTCCAGCAGACGCTGGGCAGCGCCGCGGTGCCCGGGCATTAGACAGGACTAGGCTGGGACTGCCAGGGCAGCGCTGCCAGCACACCCCAGAACTGGCCTCCAAGCCTCCTGGCAGGAGCAGGGGCAGGCAGGGAAGCTGGCCTCCCGCCCAGCCCCGGAGCTCTCTGGAGATGGTGAGGCTGTGCCCCCCGGCCGGTGCCGCGGGCTCTCCGAGCCGGCACACGGTGCCCAACCTGTGCCGGGCAGCTGCCAGGCTGCTGCTCTGCCCGGCCCTCTCGCCTCGGGCATCTCTCGGCTGCCAAAGCCCAGCCTGGTCACCCCAAGCCTCTCTCATAACGCTGCCTGGTGAGGAACCAACCGCTGCGCCGGCTCCAGAGCCGAGGCTTGGCAATCCCCAGCGACACTCCCGCTCCTGACCCCTCAGCCCTCCCGCTCCCCACTCTTTCCATGGAGGTGGGAATTCCCCAGCAGGAAAAGCGGGTTCTCTACTCCCAACGGGAGCTGATGTGAAGAAGCTGGGAAGGAGGAGGTGGGAGATGTACCTGTGCCCACACACCAGCCTCTACCTGCCGGCTGCTCTCCGCAGGAAGAGCAGCTGAGACCCTCACCACTCCTCCCACGAGGAAATCTCACATGGAAACGAAACTCGGGTGGAATCGTTGAGGAAACAAGTGTGTTGAGGAGACACAGACGTGGCAGAAGCGGAGGCACAGGGGCTGCGAGGCTCAGGCTCATGCCTTTCCAAACCAAGTAGGACGCAGCCTCCAGCAGTCCCACTGCTGCTGGGCTCTGCTCTTCTCCGGGAGAGCTGGAGATCTCGGTGGCAGTGCCGCTCTCTGCATCACGATCCTGTTGCTCACACTGCTCTGCAGCCTGTCCCTCGGAGCTGTTTCGGTGGCACAGCATGGCCACATCCACAGCCAAGCCTCCTCGGAGCCGTTTCGGTGGCACGACATGGCCACATCCACAGCCAAGCCTCCCCAGCCTCCTCGGAGCCGTTTCGGTGGCACGGCCTGGCCCTGGCCACACAGCCAAGCCTCCCCAGCCTCCTCGTAACCCAGCGACAGAGATGTGTTTGGTTCCTATGGCAACCCAAACAATATTACCTTGACTTAAACGGATTCAGGCAATATTAAAACCAGCCTCTTTAGGAATTCCTGGTGTTGGAGGGGCTGAGAATTTTAATTTTGTGTAATGCGAGCTGACACCGTGTTTATGAGCTGCTTGCTGAATGTTTTCTTCAATTAGTACAAAGCAGAGTGGATTTGTTTTCGGGGCTTAGCTGGGAGAGGGGGGTGCGGGCCCCGCCACGCCGCAGCCTTATTGAGTTACACCGGTGCTTCCCTCACCTGAGAGCTGCCCCCCCCCAAAAAAAAAGCCCTTTTCATGGAGATCTGGCACACGACAGCATCTTTAAGCAGGGCTTGCTAAGTGCCTCGTCCCAGGAGTGGTGCCTCGGAGGGGAACAGGTCTCCTTCCCCAGCTCCCACGTGTTTCCACGCTGCCCTGTGCTGCTCCATCCCTCCTGCTCCCAGCTTGCCACAGGTCGGAGCATGTCATGCCCAGAGCTTTCCCCTGCCTGCCCTGGGTAAGCACCACGTTGGGTGTTTTCCTCCCACACCTGGTGTTGGCACTGAGCCTTTAGACAGAAAGGTTCCAGGGAATGAGCTGGTCTGGGCACAGATAGAAATAAGGATGAAAAACCAGGACAGGGAGTTTTCCAGCAGTGCTCTCCTGCAGGGTCCTGCTCCTCACCTGCAGACAGGCTGGGATAGCCCAGCGATAGACCCATAGGTTGGGTCTGTGTTCTTAAGGTGCCCACCCCTGGATTCGGGGTGCTGGGGCAGAACCAGCTTGGCTGGGGTGTGTTACTGGAGCAAACCCATCTCTGAGGGACATGGGAAGAGCTGATGGAGCTCGGGATCAGCCTGTCTCCAAGTCAAGTGATGTTTCTGCCCCAGATCCGCAGCGCATGGCAAAGCCGGGCAGAGCTGGGCAGAGCTCTCTTTGGGGACAACAGTTCCCCCAGAGAGAGACAAGGAGAAGTCACAACTCACTTTTAAACCCGTTGTTGGAGGGACGAGGGACAGGCACCTGGAAGAAGTGTTCGGTTACCGGAACGAGCTAGAAGTGATCCTCAGCACGTGACAAAGTTTAGCTGCTGGGCAAGGAACAAAGGGAGGCTCAACCTGGGAATAAGGAATGAGGAGCTCAGGAGCCTCTGGAAGCTCTTCCGAAGGGATGTGGACAGAGCTTCCTCCAGCAGGAGCCTCCAGCCTTCGTCTGCCACCGGCAAGCCGCGGTTAAGGGCTGCTCTTCACTCCTGGCTTTTTCCACTCCAACTCCATGATTATGTTTCGAGTGTGACTTACAGAAGGACAAAGAGGAAAAGGGGGAGAGAAAGAGGGAGAGGAACACGCAGGCAAACACACTCACACAAAGGAGAGAGAAATCCCACACCATTCCAGTTGGAATGTCCCAGACACTTCAGCCGAAAGCCACCGCACAGCACAAATCCATGGTGGTATTTGGAAGGGATGAGCCCACCCCTGTAAGCCTCTTCATCCTGCTCCACAGAGTTTGCCAGGAGGATTAACCCAGTCTTGTTCTCAATCCCAGTTTATGAGTTCCCTGCTGGTGGGGAAGATCCTGTGTGTTTAAACAACAGCCTAATTAATCCCTATTTTATTACTTTCTCTTGTCAAGTGGCTAAATAGAAGCTGTCAGCCGGCAGCCACCGCCGCTCACATTTGTTTAGATCCCAAATTACTTCATCAGAACCATCTGCTCTGTACGCAGGGTGCTCAGCAGTTGTTTATTTCTCTCTCTGGACACGGTGTGGGGCACAAACAGCTTCCCCCTGGGACTCCCAGGGGTAAGGCTCCTCAGGACCCCGGGGACGGTCTGCAACGGCCTCTTGCTAGGAGGGGCTGAACGGCCCGAGGGAGGTGGAGGGGACACAGACCTCTGTCCAGTTGGGCCAGGCAGGAGGTGGAGGGGACACAGACCTCTGTCCAGTTGGGCCAGGCACGTCCGTGTCCCTTCCCAGTAGTACAGAAGGTCAGAACCCCCCAAAACACCGTTGGGATGTCCCAACATCCCCCCCTTCTTCCCTTGGCTTCCCGAGCCGACCTTCCCTGGCCCTTCTCTGCAGGCTGTTCCAGACCAAGTGCAGCAGCTGCCTGAAGGCCATCGCCCCCTCCGAGCTCATCATGCGGGTGCTGGAGAACGTCTACCACGTCCACTGCTTCTACTGCTGCGAGTGCGAGCGGCGCCTGCAGCGAGGAGACGAGTTTGTGCTCAAGGAGGGGCAGCTGCTGTGCCGCAGCGACTACGAGAAGGAGAAGGAGATGCTGAGCGCCATCAGCCCGGCACCCACCGAGTCTGGTGAGGGCCTGGGGCTGGAGAGGTGCTGAGGGTGGGTGGGCCTTGCAGACAGCAGGTACCGCCTGGTCCCTAATTAACGGCAGGGGAGGTTTCGGAGGGAGGGGTGTGGGATGTGGGAGGCTGTGGTGTCTTTTCCCCTTGGTGACAGGCGGCTGAGGGGGGGACCAAGCTGCTGAGATCTACTTGGCTGGTCTGGAGAGGTTTGGGGGTGCTGCTCTGAGATGTCCCAGAAGGGCTGACATGGGGCTGGGGTGCCCCACCGGCTCCATCTCTGAACTGACAGCGTTCCCCCGAGCTCAGCCCACGAGCTTGGCTGGCTTCCTTCTGCACTCCCGCTCTGAACCGCACCTCAGAAGGAGCCAAACTCCTGCCAAGCTTCCCTGAGTCCCTGTCCTGGCCCAGCAAGGCCGAATCACCGCTCCCCTCTTGCCCTGCAGTGAAGAGCGAGGACGAGGACGGCGGCCACTCGCACGGCAAAGGCGGTGAGGAGAGCAAAGACCACAAGCGCTCCAAGCGCCCGCGCACCATCCTCACCACGCAGCAGCGCCGGGCCTTCAAGGCCTCCTTCGAGGTGTCCTCCAAGCCCTGCAGAAAGGTACAGGGGGGCCACGCCGCCGGGTTCGGGATCCCTGCAAGACTCCAGCTCTGATTCCGCTCTCTGTGCTCTTCCTGACAGGTGAGAGAGACCCTGGCAGCCGAGACGGGCTTGACCGTGCGGGTGGTGCAGGTCTGGTTCCAGAACCAGAGAGCCAAGGTGAGTTCCTGGGGCACACCTGGGTCCTGCACACGTGGGGGTATCACACACGCTCCCTCCATCAAAGGAAACCCAGGGTTTGGGCTCTGTGCACACGCAGGTAGCAGTGGCCCCCCCTCCCTCTCTCAGCCTGAACCCCAAACCTGGACTCTCCCCTTTCCTTGCAGATGAAGAAGATTGCTCGCCGGCAGCAGCAGCAGCAGCAGCAGCAGCAGGAGCAGGATCAGCTGGGCAACCCACGCTTAGGGACTGGGAGAGGGACCGGCCGCAGCAGCCGGCAGAGCAACGATGACAGCGAAGGTGAGGGGCTGCCAGGCACGGGGCAGCTCCGGGGCTGCGGGCTGGGACGGAGGGACCAGGGGCTGCGGGCTGGGATGGGGGTGTTCCAGGGAGGGTGAGTGCAGCAAGGGGTTAGCAACACGCATGTTGGTGCACTGCAGGCTGGGGTAGCTAGGACACGCTCAGCTGCTGGCTAGGCAGCGCCTCTCTCCCATTTTGGGGAAGGGGATGGGGTCTGTTTCCCTGCTGCCCAGAGCCTGGCACCACGCAGTGCTGGTCCCAGTGAGACCACCAAGCACTGCTGCAACACCGTGACTGACGTTACCGTGGCGGTGCCGCACACCCTCTGCTTCACCCTGTCCCACTGGTCGTGTTCACAGACGGCGCCAGCGTTCACGGCCTGGACGGGCTGATGGTTCCCTACCCCCGGATCCCCCAGCAGCAGCTGCTGCCCCTGGACCAGAACAGCTACAGCGCAGACTTGTATAGACAAGGGCTGACGCCGCCCCAGCTGCCAGGAGACCACCTGCACCCCTACGGTAGGAGTCCCCTCTCCCCAGGGGAGGCTGCGCTGGCACTGCCTGGGCCTGGACAGCCAGCTCTGCCCTGCCCGGTGATGAGGGCAGTGGCAGGACTCCCCTTCCCAGGCATCCTGTGAGGCTGGAGCCTCAGGCTGAGCTCTGTGAGGGGCCTGGGGAGCGAGGTTGGGGTCTCCCCTCCAGGTGTCCCGTGAGGCTGGAGCCTCAGGCTGAGCTCTGTGAGGGGCTGGGGAGCGAGGTCGGGGTCTCCCCTCCACCTGAGGTGAAGCGGGTGGGTGAGGGAGGACAGGGTCATGCCCAAAGCCGACCCTCTTTCAGGACAGGCGCCGCGTTCCTGCTCATTCCCCTTCCCTTCCTCTTCCAGACTCGGAAGGCGTTTTTCATGACATGGACAGTGACAGCATCAGCCACCTGGGGGACTGCCTGCTGTCCACAGCTGAGGCCAACCTCCTCCAAGCCCGCGTGGGCAACCCCATCGACCGACTCTACTCCATGCAGAGCTCCTACTTCACATCCTGACCTTCAAAGAGCTCCCAGCTCTTCGCGAGTATGGCGGCTGGATGCTGCTGCGAGTCTGGAGTGAGGGAGAGGGAGAACAAACAAGACCGAGCCCTTCAGAGACATTTCCTTGAGCACTGCACCACGGAGGAGGCAGCGAGGGCCGTCACACGCGGAAGCACTAAGTCACAGAGAGCTCTCACAGCCTGAAGGAACCTTGGGTCGCCCCTCTCCTTTCTCCTAGCCACGAGTAGATCGATGGTATGATGTTGTTTAGCTGTAACTTTAGCAGTTTGTGGTGTTTGAAGCTTTTGAGCATTATGTCCTGCGAATCAAGACTGGCCGAGCGCTCCAGAGCTGCTCCTGGAAGTGGGAGGTGCCCTTCCCACAGGAACTCAGTTTACTGAAGTCTGGGGTAGAGCTGAGCTGCTCCTGGGGCTGTTCTGCCCCATTCCCCAATCCTCGTGGGACGAGGTTAGCTTTCAGCAGTGGAACCACAGGTCCTGAAGCACCTCTGAAGAACCCACTGCTGTGTCAGAGGGTTCCTACACGGAGGGACCAGGACAAGTGGCAGTTGGGAACACCAGGCACTTGGGGAACACACAGCACAGCCTGACCCAACCAGCTCCACTCGAGCATCCGTGTCAAAACCCCTGGTACTAATCCTCTGCTGCGCTCCAGGATGCCAAGAGGAGCTGAGTTAGCTATGGCCCTCATGTCTGCCTGTCTGTCTGTCGATCTGCTCCCCGTACGGACACTACACCGAGTTCCCTTCGGTTCTTTTTCAAACCAGCAAAGTGAAATGCTTTTCCTCTAATCACTCCTGCTCCCAAGCCCTTCCTCTGCAGGTCTGTCTGGGGCAGGCTTCCCCAGCCCGCCTCAGGGAGCCATCCCCCAGCTCACAAGGAGAGAAAGGAACTGGATTGAGTTACCCTGCAAGGCCGAGGGTTCCGCTCCAAGGGCAGCCCAGGGGGGTCCTTTGATGTCTCTTTGGAAGGGAAGGGGGGGCGACTTACGGCGTATGTTTGTCCCAACAGGCAAGTTCTAGCCCAAGCTGCTGCAGCGGGGTGACTCCCACCCTCGTTGGGTGGTCGCCCACCCTTCAGAAACGAAGCAGAAGAACCCCTAAAGCTGCCTGTTCTTTAGAGAGGCTCCTGCACTAGAGACAGGCCCAGTTTAAGATGAGGTTTTGAAGGGATGTTCCAGTGAACGATGTGCAAATCCACGTTCCTCCCCAGCACCAGAGCCAGCTTCGCCCGCTGCGCCCCTGCCGCCCTGTCCTCCTCGTGATCTAGTGCTGTGATGTGCCGGTGTTTTGGGGGGTTGGGGTTGGTTTTGGGGGGTTGGTGGGTGGGGTTTGGTTTTTTTTTGCATGTAAGTTTGAAAATAAAATAAGAAAAAAAGAGCAAACTAAGTGGGAATCTGCAGCTGGCCTGGGTGCAGGCAGGCAAGGAGCAGTCACGGGCGCTGAGCTGGCTCCCCCCAGTCCCATGGAGACTGGCCTGGGCTCCTTGGGACCACACACCCTGCAGCTCCTTTCCCAGGAAAGGGGAAGGTGCACCTCTCAGGCAGGTGAATCGACTCCCAAACGCATTGTGCTTCTCACAGTGACAAGGTCCCTGTGGAGACAACGACCGGAGCGCCGGTGGGGAGAGGCTGAAGCAGCTTTGTCTAGGTACACAGGAGGGATTGGAGCCTGTGGCTGGTACCTGAGGGTGTCAGTGTGCACCCCAAAGCACCCACAGCCATCAGCGAGCCAAGTTGCAGGAGGAGTGAGGGTGTTGTGTCCTGAGAAAGGAGGGGCTGGGGATGCCCACCGCTCCCTGCAACGCCCGCTGATGCTGCTCTCCAGAGGAGAACGGTGACTGGAAGTGACCTGAGGCGCTGAGACCGAGTGGGAGATGGAAGAGCTCTCCCCTCTGCCCACCCCATTTCCCTCGTGCTCACAAGGGACTCGGGGGAACAACACAAAGCAATCTCCAGTGCAATCATCTGGAGGACAGCCAAGCAAAGCAAGCGGCTGTGTGAAGGGAATGCGGCTCCGCACAGCGCCCTGCCCTCGGCGGGTGCCCGTTCCGGAGCCGGGCTGCCAGCAGCACTAAATCTCTCCCTGTGACTGCAAACACCAAAGGAACATGCTGATTTATGGCTCCTTTAAGTAAGAGAAGCAGAGTGTAAAACGAGAGCATTTTCTGGATGAAAAATTAAAGAGATGTTTCCCTTTAGTTCCTGGTTCTGGGCTGGGGTGTAGTTCACCCCGCTGGTGTTCCAGTTCCGCTTGGAAGGAGAAGTGACACCGGCGGGAGCTCAGCAACAGGGGGAAAACAGCCCCGACACACTCAACTTCACACTGTGAGAGAGCCAACCCGGGGAGAAGGGGAGGGAAAACAAAGCAGAGAATTAACCAGCCTAATGACCCTTGGCTTTCCCTTAGCTAAGGGCCTCAGAACTCCTCGTGTTAATTAATTTAGCCCTCGTTACTCCCCAGCCAAGTAGTTATTTATTTAGAGATGAGTAAACAGAGACAGGGAACGTGTCAGGACGAGCTTCCACAGCCAGGCAGAAAGGAGGTAAAAAGGAGAAACCAACCCCAGACCCTGCAGGTTCACTAGGTACCGGCTGAGAGGCACGTCTGGCTGACAACAGGGGTCCAGAACAATGGGAAGTGGAGGAAACACGGAACTGGGAGAAAGGCTGTGCCAGGCACCGAGAGCCAGGAGAGCTACAGCGACACAAGAAGCCTCGTGTGAACCAAGGGCCCTTTAACCAGCCCCCAAAAGGAGCACAACACATCCCTGAGCCCCACGCTGCCCCAGCAGCTCCCTGCCGCCGCCGAGCTGGCTCCTCTGCAGTCTTTCCCTGGTGCTGCAGGGCCTTGGTGTTTATTTCGGGTCTGGTTTGTCCTGGGGAGAGACCAACCTCGCTGAACCCTGCTGTAAATCCCCCCCCCTGCCCCAGACTCCCACTCTGGGAAAGACAGGCTTATTCACTTATTGATCCAGGCACTTGGCATTCATTTAGCTGGATCTCTGAGCAGCCTTTGGAGATGAAGCTGAACCTACCGCCCTGATTGACTGCCCCAGGACTTCCTTCCCCCAGTTCAGCTTCACCATCCCAGTCCGACCAAGAGGCACGAGGCAGCACCGTAACCCTGCAGTACCAGAAACAGAGAACACCTCCTGGCTGCTCCCAGTTCTCTAATTCCCAGGTTTTCAGAGGAAACCCTGCGAGAGTTGCAGCTGCAACCCCTGCTCCTTTCAGGTTTTATTGCCAAATACATCCCCAGCCACAGGACTGGAGGAGCCAGCTGGCCCTGGGAGGAAGAGCTTTCCCCACACCCCACACCTACAGCTTCATCCTGCTGCCAGCTCTGAGAAGTCAGACCCATGTACATCAAGGACTCCGGGCAGTGAGCATCCCCCCAGCACCTCCCTCCACGGGAAGGGGGCGTCCTCACTGTCCTCACTCTCTGTCAGTGAAGCTACTTTACGTTTACATTACAGGTGTATGTTCTCTGGTCAGAATCAAGCTCACAGCCACCCCAGGAACACTGCCACAGAAAGCCTTCCTCCCCTCGATCGCACGCAGCAACGGGACAGGGGCAGCAGGTCCCTCTCCCCCCTCCCCAAATAAACAGCTAGCTGAGTCCTGGGAGAGTTCAGCTCATCAATGACATCAGCAAGAGGCTGGCGGCTCAGTGGTTAACGTGTAAGAGCAAGTCATAATGGAGTGGCTCAGGCTCCCCAGGAGGAGGAGGAGGAGGAGGAGGCACAACTGGGCTTAAGAAGGGGCCCGGTGCACCTTAAGCATAATGAGAAATGGCTTTGCTGCTGCCAGGCTGACATTTCAATACAATGTCAACAACAAGCAGAGCACCTTCGGCCGCCGAGCGGCGTCCCTAATAAAGCTGTTCACACCACACAGCTCTGACCAACGGGGTGCTGCCTGGGAGGGACAGAACTCTTAAGCACTCACTAAAAATAGATTCCTCCTCCTTTTCTGGTGGCCCCCAGCTCTAAATTCAAAGGTGCTGTCACCTTTTCCCTTCTCCCAGCTCTTCTGCTGGGAGATGAACCAGCTCTTTAGGTTTCAAACACAGAGCAGGTGATGGAAGGAAACAGAGCCCTGTGTGAGGGCACAGAGATGGCTTCAGCGGCACCTTTGGCCTGGCCCATCGCTCAGCCACCCTGTGACACAGCCAGCAGCAGGGGCTTTGCCACTGGGGCTCTGCTTGAGGCTGGACTAGATGGGCTCCAAGCTGGTGTGTCTGTCCCCAGAGGAGTTAAAGCTCTGCCCCACTGGGACAGGCCAAGCGACGGCTGCCAGCTGCCACGGCCCGAAGGCCAACGCTTGGACCTACGCCTGGCTGGAAGGAGCAGGATTGATGAGTCCCAGGAAAAGGGTTTGAACCCCTGGGAACGGGCTCAGGGCTGAGGCTCCCAGCCCACACCTCAGCCTGGCTTCCAGGTACGGCAGAGCCCGGCAGAGCCGCATGCTGCAGCTCCTGGGCGCTGCGGGAGCGCTGGGTTGCTGGTTCCCTCTCACTCCTCCAGAAGCTCCTACTCTGGAGAGCAGCAGCTGTGTAACCAGGCTGCAGCAGCTCATTTCCCTTCCTCATACCCAGCCTCCAGCACCCCAAAGGATTTTACACCTCTGCTAGGAGAGATTCTCATGGAGCAGACACCACGCTCACCGGTGATCTGCCCACACAGCACACATGTAACCCCGAGGCTCCCAGCACCCCAGAGCTCTCCCTCCACAAGGGTCCTCGCAGATCCCACGAGCCCCAGGCCTTAACCCACTCCCTGTTTTGGGGCTGGTCTTGTTTCTCCTAGTTCCAGCCTAGAAACCGCCTCTCCTCAGAGCTGGGCTCTCTGCTCCCCACTGCAAGGAGAAGGAAGGTGCCCCTCCACACCCCCACACTGGAAGGTCTCTGTTCCGCTGTCAGCACTCCCAAATCCAGAGTCTTTGCCAGTGGGAAGACTCCCTCTGCTGTTCTAAACCAGAAAGCCCGGGGCTACAACCCCTTAAGGCAGCAGCAAAACTGGGAGTGGGACAGGAGGGGTTGGAGTGGGGACATTTAGGGTCACAGGAACGTCCCTCGAGCAGCTTCCACCGTCAGTGGGAAAAGCCAGGCCTGGCTTTGGAGCTTAAGAAGCGTTTGTGGGTTGGGTTTGTTGTGTTTATTGGGACAAAGGAAAATATTCTGCTCAATGGTCAGAGGGAACTGGGGAAGAACGGCCTCCAGGAAGAGGTAAAGGGCTGATGTGAGCTTGTGGGAGGTGGCTGCTGCTCTTGCTTCAAGACAGTCCTGTGATTTATTTACTCAGAAGGTTTTTAGAGGCAGGTGAAACCCAGCACCGTCAGCACACCCGTGCAGATGGGTGAGGAACCCTCTGACATCCCAGTCAGAGCCCAGCAGCCTGGTGAAGCCCAGTGTAGCATGACCAGAACCAGAAAACCCCAGGGCAGGGCTGCGCTTCCATTTTCAGAGAGGGGAAAACCAACCCAACCAAGCATCCAACGACACTCCAGGGCACACAAAGACTCTGCAGGCACTCCTGAAGATGCATTTTAATTCCAGGGCTCCCCTATGAAAAAGAACAAAACACAACAGCATAAATAAAAGCATCAGGTAGGCCCCACACAGCCCAGCTGCAGGTACGGTGCGTTGCCACGGCAGGTCACAGCAGTATCCTGTGATTCCCACACGCTCAGGAACACATCCCAAAGCCTCACATCACTCTATAGATGTTTATGAGCTGGGTTACCCCAACAAAGCCGTTCTGGGTGACTGCTGGGTAACCCTGACGAGCGGGTCCAGTCACAGATTCAGGATAAAAATCCCAACTTTAGCTCAGGAAGGTCACTTTGCTCCAAAGAGCTTTTCACCTCAGGGCATCGGCTCAGTCCAACACTGGGAATCACTGACCTGCTTAGAGAAACACACTGTAACAGCCACACACATCACCAGCAGCCCCTGACAACCCACACCAACGAAGGAGCACACTTTTACGCTGAATAAACCTCCTGGCTGCGCTCTCAGTGGTTTCCTGGGACTGGAAGGGAAGGTTGGAGGGGAGAAAAGCGGGTTTGTGTCTGTTCTGGGGTGTGTTATCCCTCCCCAGCTGTCTGAGGAGCGGCACGAGAGCAGGAGTGGACAGTGGCTACCAGCTGGAGGGCTCCAGAGGTCTAGGGGAGAGCGTCTGCTCCCCACATCCCACCACTCACCTCAGGTGGAGAGCTTCACCTGGTCGGCGCAGAGCAGGAAGGCGCTGACCTGCTGGCTGCAGTTCCCCACGCTGGCCTGGTTCTCCTTCAGGCACTGCTCGAAGGCGGCGAAGGGCTCCGCACAGTCCTGACGGATCTGCTGCACGAGCGGGCTGGCAGAGAACACCGGGCCCTCAGCTCCTGGGAGCCACGGGGCCCGACCCAGACCCTCACCAACCAGCCCCTGATCGGCCCCTGACCCAACCCAGCCCCTGAGCCTGACCCAACCCTGATCAACTCAGACCCTCACCAACCCAGCCCCTGACCCTGACTCAACCCTGACCGGCCCCTAACCCTGACTAACCCTGGCTCTGACCGACCCAGCTCCTGACCGGCCCCTGCTCCACGCAGCCCCTGACTAACCCTGGCTCTGACCAGCCCTGATGGCCCCTGACAGGCCCCTGACCCACGCAGCCCCTGACCAACCCCTGACCCACCCAGACCCTGACTAACCCTGGCTCTGACCAGCCCTGTTGGCCCCTGACAGGCCCCTGACCCCCCCAGACCCTGTCTAACCGTGGCTGTGACCAGCCCTGATGGTCCCTGCTCCACGCAGCCCCTGTCTAACCCTGGCCCTGACCAGCCCTGATGGCCCCTGACCAGACCCTGACCCACGCAGCCCCTGACCAACCCCTGACCCACCCAGACCCTGACTAACCCTGGCTCTGACCAGCCCTGATGGCCCATGACCAGCCCCTGACCCACGCAGCCCCTGACCCCCCCCAGACCCTGTCTAACCGTGGCTGTGACCAGCCCTGATGGTCCCTGCTCCATGCAGACCCTGTCTAACCCTGGCCCTGACCCTGGCCGGCCCCTGCCCGGCCAAGACCCTGACTAACCCTGACCCTGACCGGCCCTGATGGTCCCTGCTCCACGCAGACCCTGTCTAACCCTGGCCCTGGCCCTGCCCGGCCCAGACCCTATCTAACCCTGGCCCTGACCCTGGCCGGCCCCTGCCCGGCTCAGACCCTGACCCTGACCGGCCCTGATGGCCCCAGGCCCCCTCAGACCCTGTCTAATCGTGGCTCTGACCAGCCCTGATGGTCCCTGCTCCACGCAGACCCTGACTAACCCTGGCCCTGACGGCCCCTGACCCACCCAGACCCTGACCAGCCCCTGACCCCCCCAGACCCTGTCTAACCGTGGCTGTGACCAGCCCTGATGGTCCCTGCTCCACGCAGACCCTGTCTAACCCTGGCCCTGGCCCTGGCCGGCCCAGACCCTGTCTAACCCTGGCCCCGGCCCTGCCCGGCCCAGACCCTGTCTAACCCCGGCCCTGCCCGGCCCAGACCCTGTCTGACCCCGGCCCTGCCCGGCCCAGACCCTGTCTGACCCCGGCCCTGCCCGGCCCAGACCCTGTCTGACCCCGGCCCTGCCCGGCCCAGACCCTGTCTGACCCCGGCCCTGCCCGGCCCAGACCCTGTCTGACCCCGGCCCTGCCCGGCCCAGACCCTGTCTGACCCCGGCCCTGCCCGGCCCAGACCCTGTCTGACCCCGGCCCTGCCCGGCCCAGACCCTGTCTGACCCCGGCCCTGCCCGCACTCACTGGGCCGCGGCGCAGCGGGACATGCTGAGGCGCAGCCGGTGGCAGTCCTGCTGCCAGGAGGCCGGGCTGGCCGCCACGCACCGCCCGTACTGCTCCATCTCGTGCCGGCAGTAGCGCGCCGTGATCTCCAGGGCCGCCTGCCTGCGGGGACACAGCGCGGTCACGGGGAGGGGCCCGGGCCGGGGCCCGGTTCCCCGCCGGGCCCCGTTCCCCGCCGGGCCCCGTTCCCCGCCGCCCTCTACTTACATCCCGCCGCCGCTTCCTGCCCCCCCCCCGCCCCGCGCATGCGCGGCCGCCACCAGCCCCCGGCGCACACGCAACGGCCGAGACGCTCGGGCACAAGCCGAGCGCTGCGCATGCGCCGCTTCGTTCCCCCCCCCCCCCCCCGCCGGAAGCGGAAGCGGGTGGCTGCGGTTCCCCAGGAAGATGGCGGCGGCCGGCGCGGCTCCGGGCCCGGCGGACGAGCTGGTCTCGTCGGTGACGCTGTACCGCCGGCGGCCGAGGCTCCTCCACGGCACCGTGCTGCCCTTCGTGGCGGGGCTCTACCCGGCTTGGCTGTGGCTGTGGGGGCCGCGCGTCTGGGCCGCCTGGGGAGCGGCGGCGGCGGCGCCGGAGGGCAGCGGCCCTGCGCCGCCCGAGGCCGCGCTGCTGGCGCTCGCCGCCATCGGCGTCGTCCACCTGCTGACGGCGCTCTCGGGGCTCTGGTCTGTGCACGCTCACTGCGCCCTCACCTGCGTCCGGGTAAGGCCCCGGGGCTGCCGGTGCCGCGGGGCGGCCGCGCTGGAGACAGCCCACCACCCCCCACATCCCCCCACACCACCCACCACCACCCCCACCACCACCCCCCTACCCCCCACACCACCCCCCTACCCCCCACACCACCCCCCCACACCACACCCCCCAACCACCCCCCACCCCCCCCCGCACCACCACCACCCCACACCACCCCCACACCACCCCCCCCACCCCCCACACCACCCCCCCATCACCCCCCCACACCATCCCCCCCAACCACCCCCCCACCACCACCACCCCCCCCACCACCCCCACCACCCCCCACCACCCCCCACCCCTACCACCCCCCCACACCCCCCCATCACCCCCCCACACCACCACCCCCACCTCCCCGGGACGGCGCTGGGGGGGCTCCTGCCGCCCCCCCGCGGGGCGTGCGGCCTCCCCGGGTGGGGGAGGATGTGCCTTGCCGGGTAGGGAAGCGCCGCAGGCGCGATGGGGGAAGATGGCGAGGGGCGGGAGGAGACGGGAGCGTTTCTCCCGTTACCGGCCCGGGGCAGCCCGCTGGCGGGGCGGAAGGAGAGGCCTGCGGGTTCGGCGGGAGGGGGAGGCCGCCGGCGGGGCCGTCGCCAGCTTGGGGGTTGCTGCTGGGACCTGAGCTTACCCGCAGCTGCGTGTGGCTGAGCCACGAGTGAGGGTGTGGAACCAGCCTCATCGGGGGTGGGGCCGGAGCGGGGTAACCCTGAGTAAAGCTCCCGCTGTGAGGAGCTCGGGCTCCTCCCAGCTCCCTGGGGGTCGGGCTGGGCTTTACACAGCGGCTCGTTTGCCTTTCAGGAGCCCTGCCCCAGAAAAGCCACCCTGGCTAAAGTGGTGCCAACCCCAAACAACGGCTCAGCAGAGCTGGTGCCGCTGCACAGGGACCAGGTGAGGCGAGCGGCCGGCTGGCAGGAGCAGAGCCACCACACCGGGGTGGGAAGGGACCTCGGAAGCTCCTCCAGTCCCACCCCTGCCAGAGCAGGGTCCCCAGACAGGGCTGTGTCCAGGGTCACCCACAGGGCTGTGTCCAGGCAGGTGTGGATGTCTCCAGAGAAGGAGACACCCCAGCCTCTGGGCAGCCTGTCCCAGGGCTCCAGCACCCTCACAGTGACAAAGTTCCTGTGGAACTTCCTCAGCTGCAGCTGCTGCCCCCCTGTCCTGTCGCTGCCATCCCTGAGCAGAGCCTGGCTCCACCCTCCTGACTCTTGCCCTTGCATATTTATAGACACTAATGAGGTCACCCCTCAGTCTCCTCCAGGCTAACGAGCCCCAGCTCCCTCAGCCTCTCCTGATGAGGAAGGGGTTCCACTCCCTCCATCACCTGAGTGGCCCTGTGCTGGGCTCTTCTGAGGAGTTCCCTGTCCTCCTTGAGTTGAGGGGCCCAGAACTGGACAGAATATTCCAGATGGGGTCTGACCAGGGCAGAGCAGAGGGGGAGAAGGACTCTCCTGACCTCCTAACCCCTCCCTCCTAACACACCCCAGATGCCATCGACCTTCCTGGTCACGAGGGCACAGCGCTGGGCATGGGCATCCTGCTGCCCCCCAGGTCCCTCTCCCCTGGGCTGCTCCCCAGAATCAGCCATGGTGGGTGAAAAGTGGGGGTGTTAAGGACTGTGTGGTGTTGTCAGTCACAAACAGAGTGGAGCCATAACCACAGATGTTGGGCCTTGGGGTCTCCTGCCTTCTCCAGGCAGCGTTCCCGTGGCGCAGAGCCTTTGGGGGTGTTCACTGTCTGGTTTCTCCCCGCTCTCTGCAGGGGGAGGACGGGCAGGAGGCTCTGTCCTTTGAGTTTCAGAAAATCAAATACTCCTGTGAGATAGATGGCAAGAAGCAGTTTCTCCCAGTGGCTTTTCCTGTGGAGCATCCCCTGAGTTACTACCAGAATGCCCGTGGCTATCAGGAGGACAGGGACATCCGAGCGGCCGAGAAGAAGTACGGCACAAACAAGTGAGTCTTCAAACTTCAGCTCCTCCAGCAAGTAGCTTCAGGCTCCTCTGAGGCTGGAGAAGGGTGTCAGAGCAGGGGCTTGGCTCCAGCTTGGGCTGAAGATGGAAATAAATGGTGTAGAGTAACTCAGTGGGATCAGAGTGTCTGGAAACAGGGGAGGTTGTGGGTGTGCCGAGGCTGCGGGTGGGTTTGGGCTGGGTTTTGGTTCACGTGATTCAATTCTTCCCCAGGGCTGAGATGGTGGTGCCAGAGTTCTTGGAGCTCTTCAAGGAGCGAGCTACGGCTCCGTTCTTCGTCTTTCAGGTAAAGGAACAAGCAGAAGGAGCTGGGTGTTGTGGTTTGCTGTCCTTTAGTCTGGGTTAGGTCTGTTCTGCCCACGACACTGATTGCAGAATGGTCTCTCCCTGGCCTTACCTCCACTCCTGAGCCTCTCAGTATCTATTTTTTCCCTTATCCCACTGAAAAGGGGAGTGAGAGAGTGACGTTGGTGGGTGTTTCACCCCAGTGAGTTACTGTGACTTCCTCCATCCTGGCTTCCCGGGAGTCAGCCAGGGAAACACCCACCCCTGGCAAGGGAGGGCTCAGGGTGGCTTCTGTCCCACAGGTGTTCTGCGTGGGGCTGTGGTGCCTGGATGAGTACTGGTATTACAGTGTCTTCACCCTCTCCATGCTGGTGGCGTTTGAAGCTTCTCTGGTCCAGCAGCAGATGAGGAACATGTCGGAGATTCGGAAGATGGGCAACAAGCCCTACATGATCCAGGTAATGGGAATGGGGAGGGCTGTGCTTGGGCTGGGGCTGTCTGTTAGTGGATCAGCTGCTCCTCTCATCCTTGCCTGACACGTGCAGAGCTTCTGAAAGCACTTTATTCCCCCCACCCCCCACCCAGGTTTACCGGAACCGCAAGTGGCGCCCCATCTCCAGCGACGAGATCATCGCCGGGGACATCGTTTCCATCGGTAACGACTTGGGGGGTCTCACCACACCTGGCTGAAACCCCTCTTCCTCCTGGCACGTTTGGTTTGGCAGTGAAAGGAGTTTGGGGATAAAACTCTCATGGGGCTTTTGAGGCATCGCAATTCGAGGCTCTTGGCCCTGCCAGCTGCCTTGGGGGGAAGTCGAGATGACACAGATGCCTGGGCTTAGGGTTGGGAAGGTGAAGCATTCTCGTCTCCCAGAAGGGGAAGGGCAGATCTCTCTCTCCCTTTTAAGGTTCTCTTACCCCAGGACGTGTACTAAGTGATTTGAAGCTTCCCTGGCATCACTAGAGACCGAATAACCTCCCAACCCTTTCAGTTCTCAGCAGTTCTGGGTGTGTAGGTGCTGTGCTAGACCTGGATCCCCCCCCCGGGAGGGTTTGGGAAGCTTTAGGAGTCCCCTGGATCTTGGCTGAGCTGAAGGAGAGCTGTGCCCTGGCAGACACATAGCCAGGTGATATCACTTCTGCCTCTGAGCTGCTCCCTGTTGCCACACTCCCTGCAGGCCGATCTCCTCACGAGAACCTGGTGCCCTGCGACGTGCTGCTCTTGCGCGGGAGGTGTATCGTGGATGAGGCCATGCTGACCGGGGAGTCCGTGCCACAGATGAAGGTCAGTGACACGTGCTGGTCCCTGCAGTGCAGCCCAGCAAGAGTCTTTAACTGAAACCATGAGCACTCCAGGCCCTGCCTGTTTGCCAGTGCAAAGGAACCTCTGCGGCCCTGCTGGGCCGAGCGACACGCTCTGTTTGCTGTCTGCTCCCTGTCAGTGATTGATGGGATCTGGTAAATGAGCAATGAAAGGTCTGTTTTGTCTGGTGATGTCTCCAGACTCTGGGTCTGAACCATGGGGTGCAGGGCTGGCATCGCCCTCCTCCACGTTCCCCAGCCCAGATTCCTTTGGCTGGGTTAGAGGCGGGAGGAGGAACACGTGTAAAGCATTCAAACCCCCAAATCTTCCTTCTCTCTGTGCCACTGGGTGACCTGACAATGACAAAGCAGCACTTGCAGAGCCTCTCTTGCCAAAATCAGTGCCCCTGGGGTGAGCTAGTCCCCCAAACCCAGCATTTCCACAGACCCCGGGCTCTGAACCCCCACCAGTCGGGACCTGAGCTGCGGGTTGAGACCCGGGTTCCGTTTGGGCCGCCTCTGCCTGAGCCGAAGCCGAGAGCGTCTCGTGGGATGGGAGGTTTTGGGTGTCCTGGCTCGGAGCTGAGGTGGTTCTGAGGCTGAGCACTGTCCTGCAGGAGCCAGTGGAGGATCTCAGCCCAGAGCACGTCCTGGACATGCAGACGGATTCCCGGTTGCACATCATATTTGGGGGAACAAAGGTGGTGCAGCACATCCCTCCCCAAAAGGCCAGCACGGGGCTGAAACGTACGTACCCAGGCACAGGGAGGGGACAGCTCAAGTGTCTCCTGTCTGCATAACCCCATGGGAGAGTCACCTTAAGGCTCCTGTCTGTTCCTCTTCCAGCTGTCGATAACGGCTGCGTGGCGTATGCTCTGAGGACTGGCTTCAACACCTCTCAGGTAAGAGGTGACCCTGGCTCCTCACCTCCCACCTTCCGTAGCAGTCGTGGGGTTCAGCATTCTGCTCTAGGGGAACCCTTAGGAAGTGGGGAGGTACAAACCAGGGCACTGAGGTGACTCCTTGCTTTGTGGAAGAGAGAGAAATGAGGTCGGTCTCTCCTCTGTTTGGTGCAGAAGGCTGGGAGTTGGGTTTGGGGGCTGGGTTTGGGGGTTCCTTTTGTGACTGGCTGCGGCGCGGATGTGCCGCAGCTCCTGGTTACCCCTGTTCCTGTAATGATACCGGTAGGGAAAGTGTGTTCATAGAGACTGGAGATGGAAGTGTGAGCTCTTTGAGTTGGAAGTCAAGATTGCTTCCAAACAGTTGATAAAGTGACTTAGTCCCAGGTTTGGGGGTGGTTTTTTAGCCAATTAATCGCAGAAAGGGGTAAAAGTCTCAGGCTCTGGTGCCAGAACCCCATGTTTAAGCCCTGACTTGGGTTTCATACACATTTCTAACCAACTGCTGTGTGCTGTGGGGGTCGCTTCCTGCACTGAAGGCTGTTCTCCTCAGGGGAAGTTGCTCCGTACCATCCTCTTTGGGGTGAAGAGAGTGACAGCCAATAACTTGGAGACCTTCATTTTCATCCTGTTCCTGCTGGTCTTCGCCGTTGCTGCCGCAGCGTACGTCTGGATCGAAGGTGAGGCTGCTGCCTGCCTCTTCCAGGGCTCTCCACAGGACTCATACAAAGCTTGTGGGAAGGATCTTGGGCTCATTGCTAATAGCTGGGTTGGGCTGCACTGGTGGGTGAGCGTAGGAGCCCACACTGCATTCTGGCTGCTTTTCTTGCCCTCCCACAGCCCCTCCTAGGTGGGAGAGCTGCTTTGTGCTGCTCATCTCAGTCCTGTCTGAGGATGAGGAGTAACCCGCTCTCCCCTCTCACCCCATAGGCACCAAGGACCCGAGTCGGAACCGGTACAAGCTCTTCCTGGAGTGCACCTTGATTCTGACCTCGGTGGTGCCCCCCGAGCTGCCCATCGAGCTCTCGCTGGCTGTCAACACCTCGCTCATTGCCCTGGCCAAGCTCTGTAGGTACCACGCAGAGCCAGGCCTGCGCTGAGCACGGGGACGGTTTTTGGGGGTTGGAGCTGGTGTATATGGGGGGCAGGAGGGTGTCTGAACCCCGCAGGACTCAGGAGTTGGGCGCTGTGAAGCAGATCCCAACGTATTCATGGAACGTGCTCGCTCCACAGCCCGGTGCTGAGCAGGGTTCTTGGGTGTGGAACGGGGAGGCCAACGCTTTGTGTTGGGCCACATCACTGCTGTGACGTGGTGTCTGTGCTGTGGGAGCTCAGGATGGGGAGTTTTGGCTCCACCACTGGCAGAGTGCTGCAGCAATAGCTCCTGTGGTTTAAGCCACCGAGTTTGCCAGCCCGGCTCTGTCGTCGCCGCTCGCTCACGGCACGTCCTGTGCCCGTTCCAGATGTGTACTGCACAGAGCCCTTCCGCATCCCCTTCGCTGGCAAAGTCCAGGTCTGCTGCTTCGACAAGACGGGCACGCTGACCAGTGACCACCTCGTGGTGAGAGGAGTCGCCGGGCTCAGGTGGGTCCTGTGGGATTCTCCGTGTCCCGTGGGCGACGGGAACTCCTCAGGCACAACCTGAGTTACGTTCCAGCAGGGAAGAGAAGATAACGTGGGATTCAGAGAGGGAAAGGAGTGGATCGAGCTGGAAGGAGAAAGGGCTGTCTGGCAACAACACTAAAAACACGACCTGGGAATTAACTGTCCTGGGGGACTTGTTACAGAGGGGTTTTAAACCAGGACAGAGATATCACAGCACCTTTCAGTGCCTGAAGGGGCTACAAGGGAGCTGGGGAGGGACTTTTTAGAAGGGTCTGGAGGAGGGGAATGGGTTTAAATTGAAAGGGTAGAGATTTAGATGGGATATTAGGAGGGTGGAGAGGCCCTGGCACAGCATGCCCAGGGAGGTGGTGGCTGCCCCCTCCCTGGAGGTGTCCAAGGCCGGGTTGGATGGGCCTGGAGTGGCCTGGGCTGGGGAGAGGTGTCCCTGCCTATGGTAGGGGGTGGGACTGAGTGGGCTCTGAGGTCCCTTCCAGCCCTGACCCTTCTAGAAGTGTTAACAGGGGTGCTCTGTCTGGCTTCTCCTTGCAGGGATGGGAAAGAAGTGACACCGGTGTCTGACATCCCTGTCGAGACCCACCGAGCGATCGCCACGTGCCACTCGCTGGTGCAGCTGGATGATGGGACGCTGGTGGGAGATCCCTTAGAGAAGGCCATGCTGATGGCCGTGGACTGGACCCTGACCAAAGGTAAAACCTGAGTCTGACTCTCTCCGGATGATACCTGAGCCTGGGGGTGTGTTTTTTTGGGGGGGGTCACGACTGGTTTTGTCAGCTCTGAGCATGAACCTCTCTAGTCTGTGGGGACTTCTCTGCCTCATACCAGCTTCCTGCCAGGAGAGGATTCACATAACGATTTTGATTGGAAACAACCCTTTATGATCATCAAATCCAACTGGGAATTCCACCTGGTGTGAGCCCAGGAACTGGTGTGGGGCAGTGGAAACCCTTCCAGTGCTTGTCCAAGGGACAGCAAACGAGTCAGAGTCCGTGCTCAGACCTGTGGGTACCGGATGCTGCCACAGCCGCTCGGGTCGGCGTCTCTTAGTTCTGGCTGTGCCAGTGGGGCTGTGGCCAGTGCTGAGGGCAGCAGCCACACAGGGTGTATCCCTGAACTCCCAGCACTGTCTGTGTGTCTCTAAAGAGAGGAGAGTGATCTGATCTCGGTGACCTGGGGGCTCCTTGGGGACCCGAGGGGAGGGACGTCGCTTTCGATGCCGAGAAACCTTTCAGGATTTCCTGGTCTCTTTGTTTCCAGATGAGAAAGTTTTCCCCAGAAGTATTAAAACTCAGGGACTGAAAATTCACCAGCGCTTTCATTTTGCCAGTGCCCTGAAAAGAATGTCTGTCTTGGCGTCCTACGAGAAGATCGGCTCGACTGATCTCTGTTACATTGCAGCTGTGAAAGGGGCCCCAGAGACGCTGCACAGAATGGTGAGCGCCCCTCGCTGGCAGGGGAAGGGCCTTCGCTCGTCCCCTTCCACCTCCGCTCGTCCCTGCGAGGCTGGAACCTGGAGGACGTGGGGATGTCATCGGCTAACCCGGCTGGGGATTTGGGTCGCATCCCAACGAGACCCCAGCACCTGGCCCCGGGCATTCCTGGCCCCTCTTGCTGCCAGCAGAGGGTTAAATCGGGGAGGGGGGTGATCTCCCCCTGCCCCCTGCTGCGAGAGCCCCTTCCCCGAGGTGCCTGTCCCCCCGTCCGCGTGCTCAGTGCCGCTGGGTGCTGGAGGCTGTACTAACCCGACGCTCTCCCCACGCCTGCTCCAGCTGGCTCAGTGTCCCAGCAACTACCGCGCTCTCCACACGGAAATCTCACGCGAGGGGGCCCGAGTGCTGGCCCTTGGCTACAAGGAACTGGGGCACCTCACGCACCAGCAGGTACGTCTGTCTGCCCGTCTGGCTGAGCTGCAGAATCCAGGAGCCACTCTGAGTGGGGGAGCAGGGTGGGACTCTCCTGGGGGATGGGGTTGCTGGGACAGTGTTGGTGTTCTGATCTGGGAAGATCTGGGAAGATCACAGCCCCGGCTTTGAGCTCTCTCTCATGCATCACTGAACAGCTCATTGCCCTGTTCAGAAAGCAGGGTCAGATCTGCCCCTGCAGCACCCCAAGATGCTTGGTGCTGAGCTGCTTAGCCATGACCTTGGCCTTATGCAGTGCTGGGCACATGGAACCCTTTCCAGGGCATGTGGAACCTTTTCCAAGGCTGTTCATGTGCAGCTTCTGAGCTGAAGTAGCTGAGTTGTGTCTCCAGCGGCGCTTTGGCTGCAGGAAGCACCCATCAGAGAGCAGCAGGTGACACTCTGCTGCTCTGCCTCGGCAGGTACGAGAGATGAAGCGGGAGGCTCTGGAGTGTGAGCTGAGGTTTGCTGGCTTCATCGTGGTTTCCTGTCCTCTCAAAGCTGACTCCAAAGCTGTCATCAGGGAGATCCAGAACGCCTCGCACCACGTAAGCGTCAGCAGCCGTGCTGCTGCCTGTGGGGGTTGGGGGGTGGAATTGCTGTGCCAGAAGCCTGTGTGGAGTGAGGGTGAAAGCCAGGACACGTGTAGATGTGATGTTATTTCAGTGGTGGGATGTGCCCTGGCCTGGAGAAAGCCTGTCTGAGAGCTGCATTTCCCAGGGGATCACGGAGTTTTAGGGGTTGGAAGGGACCTCAAAAGGTCATCTAATCCAGCCCCCTGCCAGAGCAGGATCACCTAGAGCAGCTCACCCTGTCCCCAGCACCCAAGCTGGGCAGGAATCAGTCCAGACTTGCTGTGAAGTGCTGCTTATCAACCTGGCGCTGATGGTTTGACCCCTCTCTCTTCCCCTCAGGTAGTGATGATAACAGGAGACAACCCTCTGACTGCCTGCCACGTGGCCCGGGAGCTCCACTTCCTGCAGCGGGAGCACACGCTCGTCCTGCAGCCTCCCATGAGCAAAGGTAACCCCGTCCCTGGCAGGAGCGGGCTCAGGAAAAGGCTCTGCCCTTCAGGGGACAGTAGCCCCTCGGTGAGCTGTGTGCTTTACCTCTGCCTTGGAGTGCAAGCTCCTGAACCTGGCAGGCACGCTGATGGAGAGCTCGTGCTTCTCTCTCCAGACTCTGGCTGGCAGTGGCAGTCCATCGACGGCGCCGTGGTGCTCCCGGCCATGCCAGCCTCCTTGGGAGAGCTGACGCAGCGGTACGACCTGTGTGTAACCGGGGAAGGTCTCTCTCACCTGCAGTCTGCAAGCAGGCAGCAGCTCCTGAAGCTCATCCCCCACATCCAGGTGTTTGCCAGGGTGGTGCCGAAGCAGAAGGTGAGAGGTTGTGGCTGCTGGTAAGAGCTGGTTTTAGCGGGGTTCCGGCAGGGCCCTGTGGTGTTGGCCCATGATTAACACTGAAGCTGTTCTTAACGAAGCAGCATAACCCCTCACAATATCCAGAGCTCAGAATGTGCCATGCTGTAATCCCAGTTCTAGCTTCATGTTCCTAAGGCAGAGCCTGGAGATGAAGTGTTTGGACCCTGGGTGTGAGGCCAGCGAGTTCCTGTGGGACAGAGGCTCTTGAGCAGGATGTGTCACCCAGCCTGGCTGGCAGCACAGCACACAGGCTGCCGCCTCTCACCGCCCTTTCTCTCTGCAGGAGTTTGTCATCACGACTCTGAAGAGCCTGGGCTACGTCACGCTGATGTGTGGGGATGGGACCAACGACGTGGGAGCTCTGAAACACGCGGATGTGGGTGAGTGTTCAGGTGGCTTCCCCAGAGACAAACCCCACACCTCTCTGTCTGGGGGTGATCTGACCCATGTCGTTTGGTGCTGTAAGCTAACATCCCCAAGAAGGATCTCTCTGCAGGTGGGATACCCGCTGTGTGCACACCAGCAGCAGCTGGGAACGTGCTGTAAACATGTTTTCCCAGAAGAAAGGTTCTTCCTAACTGATTTTTTCCCTCTGAGCTTTACCTCAGCAAGCGTAACAGCTCAGAAATCCCTCTGTAACTCTCCTCCCCATCTGTCTCCGGGTGGAAACCCAGCTGGGATCCCTGCTTGGTGAACATGCTTTGCCAGGGAAGGGATTCCACTCCCCAGCCACCACTTTTACACTCCCACAGGAGTGGCACTGCTGGCAAACGCTCCCGAGAGGCTTCCTGAGAGGAAGAAGAGACCCCCCCGCGATGGACCTGCCGACGGGAGACCTGCGCTGCCCGCGGGGGGCAGCGGCGCCGTGAAGCCCACCTCCCGCGGCGCCAAGCACAGGGTCCTGTCCCAGCGAGAGGAGCAGCTGGCCATCCAGAGGGTGGGTAACGAGGCGCTTAATCAAAGCCCCTTATCTTCCCCTTGCTCCCTGTCCCTCCTGTGGTTTACTGCTGAATTCAGGGAGTGGTGGGATGGACTGGGAAGAGACCAGCCTCTCAGCTCCTCGCTCTGAGAGAGCGGGAGGGATTTGGGTAGAGAAGGTGCAGCTTTTCCAGCCGATGGTGGGATCGTGGAGGCTTCTCCTCCTCACCTTGGAGCAGGGGGTGTGGTTGATGATGGCTCCTCATTATCCTCATGATAATGAGGAGCATATTTGTGTGGTCTTCCCCTGCAGGAGCGCATCAGCCAGGTGCTGAAGGATTTGGAAGACGACCGCGTTCCGGTTGTGAAGCTGGGCGATGCCAGCATCGCAGCCCCCTTCACCTCCAAGCTCTCCTCCATTCAGTGCAGTAAGTGGGGAGGGAGCTGCCCCATTGCTGTGTGTCCGGTCCCCGGGGGGAGTAACTGGATTAAAAGAAGCCAAGTCAGAGGGCATGGGCTGGGGGAGAAACATCTCTGAGCCTGTGGCCTCCCCAGGTCGGTTTGTGCTCAGCAGCCCCACAGGAGCTCCTGGGGGGCAGCACAAGCAGTGAGGGCTCAGCATCCCTCCAAACTGCTTCGACAAAGGACTGAGGGACCCCCAGAGCTCGTTTTGTTTCCAAACGCTGCTTCCTCTTGCTCCTTAGTCTGCCACGTGATCAAGCAAGGTCGTTGCACGCTAGTGACGACGCTCCAAATGTTCAAGATCCTTGCCCTGAACGCCCTGATCCTTGCTTACAGCCAGAGCGTCCTCTACTTGGAGGGGGTGAAGTTCAGTGACTTTCAGGCCACTCTGCAGGGTCTGCTCTTGGCTGGCTGCTTCCTCTTCATCTCCAGGTCGAAGGTGAGGGCAGGGCAGCGTGTTGGGATGGCAGCTGGCCGATGTTGGGATGCACTGGGATCACTGGGGTGCCCCCCTCTGAGAACAGACTTTGATTTTAATGAGGCACCCATCCCTGGTGATGAAGGGGAGTGGGGGAGTTCCTTTTGTTCCTCGGATTTGGGAGATCTCCCAAGGCCAGGAGCTCAAGAGGGGGTAGTCTGGATACAAATGGCTCTGCCAGGGCTGGTACATGCGACTCCGAAGCCGTGAGGCTGAGAAACACGAGTGTTGGTTGGGTTCTGCTGGGGAACTGCCTAGAGATGGCAGAAGGGGTCCAGGTCAGTGCCACTGCTTTCTTCTCACAGCCTTTGAAGACGCTTTCCAAGGAGCGGCCGCTGCCAAACATCTTCAACCTCTACACGGTGCTGACGGTGCTGCTGCAGTTCCTCGTGCACTTCCTCAGCCTGGTTTACCTGTACCGCGGCGCCCAGGCGCGCAGCGACCCCAAGTACGCGGCTCTTCCTCTCTCCAGGGGGTGCCCTGCAGGAGGGTGGGGGGAGAAGTCTCCTCGCCACTGCGCTGGGCGCTGGCTGTGCCGGGCACGCCGAGTGTTGAGGTGGCCCCATGTTAAGATAGAGCCTGTTCTGAGTCGATGGAGCCGGTGTGAGCACGGTCTGTGATACGCTGCTGTCCCCACGTGGGAGAGGAAAGGGAATTAGAACTAGACCTCCCCCCAGTGGGGTGGGTGGGTGGGTGGCAAGCTTGTGAAGAAATCCATGCAAAAACCCCTCTTTTTTCCATTTTAATTTGGGGGAGAACACCCCACAGTGCTTCCCCACCCTTCCAGCTCCGCTCGAGTCGGCGTACTGCCAACAGGAGCCACCAGACCTTGGGAACAAGCTGCTGGTGCCCAATAAGGTTTAACTAAACCGCAGTTTAAACAGGGTGGTTCTGAGCCTGCTGATCTGCAGCTCTGCTCTCTTCAGGCAGGAGGAGTTTGTGGATCTGTACAAGGAGTTTGAGCCCAGCCTGGTGAACAGCACCGTCTACATCATGTCCATGGCCATGCAGATGGCCACCTTCGCCATCAACTACAAGGCAAGTCCTGCTTCAACGCGCATCTCTGGCCGCGCCGGGGAACCGATGGTGGAATTAAGGGGCCAGAGACAAACCAAACGTTCCCCTCTGGTCACAAACGGCTCCATGGGGGTGTCCTGGGGAGCAAAACTCCCTCTTTCAGCACCATGTTGGAATGGGGCTGAGTGTCCTAAACCTACCATGGATTGTTCTGCATCCCTGAGGCTGAAGGAGCACACCTCCTGGCTCCCACTCACGGCTCCTGACCCCTGCTCACGGCTCCTCCCCGCTGTGTTTCAGGGTCACCCTTTCATGGAGAGCCTACGGGAGAACAAGCCGTTGCTGTGGAGCATCATCCTTTCAGGACTGGCCATCGTGGGGCTCCTCACAGGCTCTTCCCCAGAATTCAATGAACAGTTTGGCTTGGTAGAAATCCCCACGGAGGTGAGTGGGGGGCTGCTCGTCCCCTTTGGGGGGTGTTGAGGGCTCTTAACAAGGGAGGCTGCATCCATGGGCCAAACCCCAGCGATACAAAATTGAACTCACTTGGGTCACAACCCTCCCCAGCCTCCTGGGAGATATTTTAGGGTTCAGCCATTGTTTTGGGGGTCGGGATCTAGTTCAGTAGGAGGGGCTGAGCTGGGGGGAAGGGGGGGGCGACAAGTAACCCAGGGGAGGAGGGAGAGGGGCTGACAGCTCCTGTGTTCCTTCCCCCTAGTTCAAGATCGTGATCACAGAAGTGCTGCTGGCCGATTTCTTCCTCGCCCTGTTAGTGGACCGAGTTCTTCAGTTCCTGCTGGGGAGCGCCAAGCTCAAAGTGCCTTCCTGACCCAGCTGGCCAAACCCTGCCCCCCGGCCGCGGGGCAGCGCACCCAGGGCTGGCAGCGTTTGCCAGCGCTGAGAATCACCTTGAATTCTGAGGAGCACTCGGAGCTGGGGGGGGAGCTGCCCTCCGGACCGCCCGTCAGACCAGCCCTGCCACCCAGACTTTTGAACGTGCCGGGCCGACCCACCGCCCGCCCGGCCTTTTGTACTGCGCTGCCGGTGTGAGGACCCTTGGCAGCATTTGGTAACTAAAGGCAGAACCGGTGCATTTTGAAACAGCTCTGGAACTTCCTTTGTGATGTTGTTTAATGCCCCAGGAGCCCCGAGCACGGGAGGGAGAACAAGCGACCACGGTGATGCTGCAGCTCTGATAGTCCAGACTCAGTAACGGAGAGAGTTTGGGTGGGGGAGGAGAGAAATGAGCTTTATTGTTGTCCAGGAGTAATTCCTGCCCTGGGACAGGGATTGTGCTTCATCAGGTACCCTTGACATCTAAGTGGGGGCCTGGGGAGCTGGGTCTGGCTGCACTTCACAGCCTCGAGGGCAGTTCTGGTGCTAGCAGATGCCAGGTGGGAGCCGGGCGGCCGCCGTCCTTTCAACCACAAAGGTGTAATCGTACTGAGCAGGAGGGGAAGCAAGGAAACACACAGGTGATAAAATAACAGGTCAGGACCAAACGCTGAGGGAATCTCTGTGCCCCTGCCACTCACCTCCTTCTCGATATCCGCGAGCGACTTGACGTTGAGGCCTGTGAGCACGGGCTGGAGAAGGGGGGAAAGGAGGGGGAAAAGCAGAAGCGTTTCCAATTAAGCAGTTTTGAGGCAGGATTAACCCAGCCCCTTAAAACCCAACTCACGGTGCTGCCAGAACCGAGGCTGCGTTCGAATCTGGGGTGCAGGGCGAAGGGCACCCCGTCCATGGCTGGGGAGAGAAGGGAGAGGCGGCAGGGCCGCGCGGTTAATCGCCGCGAGTGGAAGTCTCGGTGAGGCCGAGCGTGACGCTGGTGATGGTTTAAGTGAGGAATAACTCCTGGGAATGGGAGGGGAGGGGGGAACCCTCCCCCTGAGCCCTTTCTCTGGGAGCAGCTCCGTGGTTTCCAGCCCCCATAAGGCAGCAGCTGCTCTACCTGAGAGGCCGTAGATGCCGCTGGCGTCGTACAGCGACTCGTGCGGAGAAACGCGCCTGGCGCCGCATCCAGCCCCCGGTGCCCTGCAGCAGATGGGAATGAATTAATCTCTGGGGGTGAGATGTTAACGAGCCCCAGAACAAGGGCACAGAGACCAAGAGGTGGAACCAGCAGTCGCAGGATTTGTTCCCAGTCCCAGACTGGCGCAGGGAAGGGGGGTGAGGAGTAATACAAAGATGATAATTAGCGTGTACGCGGGGTCCGGGGCGGGGGGCTGGAGCGAGAGCTGCTTCAGGCCGGCGCTGAGCGTCCGCGGTTTGGGGACGGGCGGGGGGCTGGATTTGGGGACGGGCCCTTTCTTGCACCAGATGGCGAAGTTACCCAGTTCCCTGGGGGGAAAAAGGGGGTTAAAAGGGGGTGAGAGGGAGAGAAGCCGGGGGGTGTTGGGGGGTGGGGGCAGGGCAGGGCCCCCTACCCGACCCGCAGGTACTGGGGCAGCGCTTTGCTCTTGGCGCTCAGCTTCACGTCCAGCACCGCCGTGTCCGCGGCGTCCGGCGGCAGCAGCTTCACGTACAGCCGCTTTTTCCGGGAGAGCCCGGCTCCTGCGGGGGAGGAGAGGGGCGGGGGGTGAAGCTGGGGACCGGGACCGGCCGCCTCTACCCGGTATCCTTTCCCCCATCCCCGGCTTACGAGGCTCCGGGAACTCGGGGGCGCGGATGTAGCCGGCAGGCTGCGGGCTCCGGTCGCTCAGTACCTGCACGTCGGTCACCACGGCCGCGGGAGCCGCCTGGACGGGACGGGGCGGGACGGGCGCTCGGTACCGGGGCGGGGAACGCCCCCCGCTCCCTCCCCGGCCCCCCGCCCGGCCCCGCCGCCCCACCTGGTCCCCGGCGCTGCGCACGCAGAGGTACCCGCCGCCCTTGTGCCCGAAGCCCCGGCCCAGGTTGGCCGCCGCGCCCTCCGCCGTGACGGTGATCTGCGGGCACACGGAGCGTGGGGCGGCCGCGGGGCAGGGGGCGCCGCACCCCCGGCCCGCCCCGGCCCGCCCCGTCCCCTACCGCGGTCCAGCCGGCGGGGGCCGCCTCGGGCGCCGCGGCCCAGCCCAGCCCGGTGAGCGGAGGAGCCGCCGCCGCCGCCATCGCCGCCGCCCGGGAGTGGCGAAGCCCCGCCCCCTCCCCAGCTGAGGACGCGTCATCGCGCCGTAACCGCTGCGATTGGCTAGCGCCGCGCCAAGGCGGCCAATCAGCGAGCGCCGCCCGCGGGAACACGGAAGGAGCAGACACGGGCGGTCCCGGGATCCCGCCGCCTTTATTCCCCGCACCGGCCGCGCTCAGCCGTCCGGCGCCGGCCTCTGCCTCGGCGGGGCGGCCAGCAGCTTGCGCACCGGGGAGTTCTCCAGCTGCCGGAAGGTCCTGGCGGCTGCAACAGGCAGGAAACTCCCGTTAGCGCCCGGTAACGAACCCCCCCCCGCCGCTCCCCGCCCGCCCCCCGCTCACCGAGCCGCTCCGAGAGCTGCCGCAGGTACCGCTCGCTGTCCTCCGTGAAGGCCTGAAGCACCTTGGCCGCTTGCTGGAGCTCGTCCAGCTGCCAACAGAGCAGGGAAGAGTCACCAGAGGGACAGGAGGGGCCAAAAGGGACAAAGAGGGACCCGGAGGGGCCAAAAAGGGACAAAAAGGGATCAAAAAGGGACAAAAAGTGACCAGAAGTGACAAAAAAAGACCAGGAGGTGACAAAAAGGGACTCAAAGTGACAAAAAGTGACCAGAAAGTTACCTAAAGTGACTAAGAAGGGACACAAAGGGACCAGAAGTGACCCAAAGTGGTGAGAGCGACTGAGAGGGACCGGCAGTGACAGAGGAAGCCGCGGGGCCACGCACCAGCAGCTGCAGGCAGTTCAGCACCTCGCCCTGCTCCCGCAGGACCTGCCCGTAGTCGGGTCTGCTGCTCAGGACGGCGGCCTGGGACGTCCCCTCGTAGCTCAGCGCCTCGGCCCGGCCCCGCTCGCTCCGGCACCGCTCCAGCTGCCTGCAACCGCCGCAGCCCGTGGCGCATCTCCTTCCCCCTTTCTCCCCCCTGCTTCCCATTTCCCTCTTCCCCCTTTCCCAAGTCTTCTCCATTCCCCCCCCTTCCTTCCCCCTCTCCCCCCTTCCTTCCCCCTCTCCCCTTCCTTCCCTTCCCGGTTTTGCCCCCACCTGGCCCGCTCCTCGGCGTGCTCCTGCCAGCGCAGCAGCAGCTGGTCCCAGGCCTGTCCCTCTGCAGAGAACCTGCGGAGCAGGAGGACCGGGCACGTCACCACGTGAGCGATGGGATGGAGAAGGGAACAGAGTGCACCCCAGACCCCTCGGAGTGGGGGCACAGGGGGTCCCACCTGGCGATGTACTCCTTCAGCTGCACCACCGACTCGTCCAGCGCAGTGTCTGGGGAAACCCTAAAGCACAGACGTGATGTCAGCGTGCCCTGAGGTCAGTGCGCCCCCAAGGTGACCCCAGCACCCCCGAGGCAACTCACAGCCACTTGGAACAGCAGAACAAGGACAAGAGAAGCCCCAGCGATTTCCTTTAAGGGGAGAACCCCCGTCAGGCTGCTCATACCCCTCCCCTCTCCAGACCCTGCACCCCGGGGCAGTAAAGCATCACCCTCCTAAAAACCCCCACATCAACCTCTCCTCATGGGTTCTCTCGCCTGGGTGAGAGAAGCTGGGTAATTAACACTGTTTAAAGGGACCCAGAGGATTCTGACATTACTGGGCTGGGAAGGTTTTGTGCTGGCAGGGTCACAAAATAAAAGGGGTCCCCCAAAAAATAGCGTTCACCCCGGCAGGGATGACTAGGGTGAGTCCTTACCCTTGAGGATCTTCGACACAGCTCCTGAGCGTCCCGTCCCGCTCCAGCTTCTGCACGTGTTGCTTCAGGTCTCCCAAAACCGACTGCACTGGAGGCAAAAGTAAAAGGGGGTAAAGAAACACAGCCACCCCCCAGAGAAATCAGCAGCGCCGAGAAGCTGTGGGTAACCAGTCCGATTCTGTGACACGATTCACACCATTCCTAAAGGGATAACTCATCCCTGAGGCCAGCATTTGTTCCAGCCTGTCAGTTCATCTTCCCTCCTTGTTGTGCCCTACGTCTGAACAGCATCACTCCCGTGTTTTTGGCTGCACCCAGCCCTGGTTTCCTTCCCAGAGGAACGGTGGGGATTTTTACAGCTGGGATTCCCCTCCCATGATAAAGATATTCCACTTACCATTGGCTTTGAAAGCCTCGGGGCTAAAGCCTTCTGTCTGCTTCAAGATGTGTTCCAGCTTCTGTGCTGAAAACTAAGGAGAGAACAGGAGATCTCAGTGCCTGAGTGGTGTGACGAGGCTGAGGGAGAAAGAAGCCCCTTCTCCCCCTCCTCCCATGTGTTTCACTCACTCAGAACAGACAGTCAGTGGCAGAAGAAAGGTGAGAGAAAAAAAAATGGTGATTTGAAGAGAGTACCTTACCTGGAAACTGGACAGGATGAGCATGGAAAGCCGGTCTGTCTCTGGCAGATCCAGGCTGATGGATGTGCTTAATTCTGAAAAAACAGATCAAAAGCGCATGGGGACACGGACACCCAACAGCTCAAACAGTCCCCAAGGACACCCAAAGCCGGGGTGCAGGAGTGCAGGATACAGGAGGAGCGGGGAAAAGAAGGAGAAACTGAGTTCTCAACAAGGAAAAGCCCCGCTTAACCCTTGTAGAGGGAAAACAGCAGACAGACAGCCAGCAGCAGCTGCTGGTTTGGGATAATGCCGGCAGCCACCCCAAAGGCCGTGCCACTTGCTGCCCTACGAGATTCCCCTCAGCAAGGGGACGCAGCAGAGCACCAACCGGTGACGTCCCCGTGCACGGGGGGCAGCGACTTTCGGCGTTTGTTTCCCTTCAGGCTCGAACGGCACCAGGAGCGACGCTTGGCTTGGGGAGTGGGGACGAGCTGTCCCACGGACAGGTCCAAGGGGCTCGATTCCTGGTCCTTCCTGGGGCTGCTCCTCCAAGGAGACGCTTTCTGGGCGGCGGCTCCGCGGGGGCTCCTCCTGAGGCCGGGGCTCCCATCGCTTCTTCTCCTCGCAGCGGCTGCGGCCGCCCCGCGGGGATCAGCGCTGGCGTTCCCAGCGGCAGCGTCTGGCGGCGCCGGGGCCGCTGTTTCCTCGGCGGGGCCAGGCCCTGCGCGACACCGGGACAGCCGGCCCGTCAGCGGCCCGTCAGCGGGGCCTGGGGGCAGCGGGACGGGGCGTTCATCCCCCGGGAGCCCAGCGCTTCGCTTCGGGGCCCAGGACCGAAGAGCAGCGCCGAGGGGCGGTGGCCCATGGCCGGCCCGCGGTGTCCCGGGGGCTGCGCAGCGCCCTGTCCCGGGGCAGGGCCCGCCGGGGTGTGCGGGGAGGTGAAGCCCGCCCGCCGCCGCCCTTACCCGCCGCGCCGCCAGCCGCTGTCCGCGCTCCTCCGGGGCTCCGCTGAGGGGAAAAACCGTTCAGGGGCAGCCGGCGAGACCCCCTCCGCCGAGCCGCCTCCCCTCCCGCCGCCCTCACCTCCCGTGCCGCCGCAGCAGCCGGCCCGGAGCTCGCCGCCGTCCCGCTTCCCTGCGGCGCCGCCTCCTCCATGGCGGCCGCTGGGCGCTGAGGAGGGCGGGAAAGCGCCGGGCCTGGCGGGCGCATGCGCAGAGGCGGCAGCCGCCTTTTCCCGCCCAGCGCCGGCCTCGGGGAGCTTCTCCTCTCCTCATGGCGGCCTTCTCCCCTCTCTGGGGGAAATCTGCTCCCCTCCCTCAGGGACATCTCCTCCCTTCCCTCAGGGAGTTCTCCCCTTCCTCATGACGACCTTTCCTCCCTCCCTCAGGGCGACCTCCCTCACAGAGACCTCCTGTTCCTCACGGCCATCTCCCCCTCTCCCTCCCTCGCGCAGATCTCCTCCCCTGCCTCAGGGGAACTTGGAGAAGAAACAGACACAACCCCTTCCCTCAAAAGAAAAAATTTTAAAAAAAGAAAAAAAAAAGGCTTTGGAAGTTTATTATCTTTGATAAAACCTCAACTGAAAGGGGCAGGGGCTGTGTTAACGCACAAAAACCTCTTATCCGCAGGGAGGGCAAGGCGGTTCGGGCGCCTTTCGTCGTGTGGGGTACTGGTTTTCTTTCTTTTTTCCACTAGACATTAAATTATAATTACATGGAATGACAAGAGGATGGAAGGTCCTACCCGAGAGAGCAAAGTCCAGTGAGAGTTTTGGTAAAGCAACGTTCTGATTAATTAGCTCAGAATGAACTCTAGTTAAGAAAAAGCTTATTTTCCTATACAAAATTACAATACAGAGAACGCATACGATTACAATACAGGGGAGGGGGTTAACTGTTAGTAGCTATCAACTAGAACAGAAATTTCATAGTAAAAAACCTCATGGAAATTAAAATAAGTCAGTTTTCTTAAGCTGTAAAACTTGAGACGAACGCAGAGTTCTAGAAGAAACACTTTCAGATTCTTACCATAAAATCCGTGTTCTAAAAAAATTAATTTGGTTAAGAAAAATGAAGCAAGTTCTTTTAAACCAATTTCACATCCCGACGGGCATAAGGAAAAAGAACTCGACTGCGTGAGGCTGAGAGGTAGAGAGGTATCATTGTAATCACAATCTTCTATTGGTTCCAGGGGTTTTTTTTCTGAGGTAATTAGCTGTGTGTCAAGTTGTATAAACAATAGTATTGGCAAAAGAGCAACATTGACAAATTACACTAATGACCTCTTTCCTCTCATCAATAGGTCCTAAAAACTTAATTAGACGCATCCGAATTAACGCTTCCAGGGTCTCCGGCAGGTGAAGTGATTGATGAAGGGGTGGCAGCATCCTGCCAGCTGCCATTAGCCTGGAAAGAGACCAAATACTTCATCAAATCCTGAAGAAATAACGCAAAATAAGCCTTTATACATTAACACCTTACCAGTGATGGGGCTTTCGAAAGGGAGTAACTCCGTATCGGGTCTGGCAAAGCACAGTCTATGACCGTCCCATAAAAACCCTTTCTCCCTGCTAGGATTTTCTGGTGTTACTCTTACTTCTCATGGCAGGAATTAACTAAAGTACATGCATTTATTTTACTTCATTTTAAAATCAAGTCCTTTTGTTACCAAACCAGCTGGAAACCTGGTTTTCTGTTAAACAAAGCCTGAATTTTAAATCAAGTTTTCAGGAGGGAAACTGCATCTTTTCCAGCTTCTTCCCCATCCCCACATCAGGGAAATACAGAGCCAACGTTTATTCTCAGACCATTGATCCATCTCAGATGGAATCCGTGTTCTCTAGTAACCAGCACCCCCAACAGATCTTACATCTATGCGCTGCGTCGTATACAAAGGGTTCCCCACAATCGTGTCGTATCTTCCGGTCTGGTGTATGACATGATGTAAGGAATCCATCTAGAACAAGAACCCACACAGTGAGAACAGTAAGGATTGGGGAAAAAAAAAGATGAGTTAAAAAGTTAATAAAGAGCTGCCAAGAATTATTTAAGTAAGGGGCAGGTTTCCTGGCAGGAAGACAAGTTTTCTTTGCAGCGTCTTGTTGTTAATCCAGCTATACCTAGTGAGTTCACTCTCTAGCAGAATTAGAGCCTGTCACCTATAGCCTCTGTAACAGCAACAGGCTTTATGTGGGGCAGATGGGTTTAGAGATTCAGCAGAAAGCTCAAAAGGAGTGTAACGATACCGCTAACCAGAAATCCAACACCAAGACCCACTTACACAGAGCACAACTGACTACGCTGAGAGAGCACCAGTGGGTTGATTTGGACATTGGTTCATTCCCTTAGAGAAGAATCCTGGTTCCAAGAGAAAATCCATGTTTGGGCAGGTCTCGGACTGAGACATCTGAGTCACGTCCTGCAGCCCAGGCAGTGCTGCCCAGAGCTGGAACACCCAGCTCTGCCTGCTCGTTAAAACATCGACCTTAACGACATAAAACCAGGCCATCGAATCCAACCCCAACCATCCAAATCAGAGTTGGTTACCCTACGGTGGGTGTTGAGTATCTCCGAGGAACGGAGAACTCCACAGCCTCCCTGGGACGCCTGCTCACACCGTACACAGAGGACTGAGAAATGGGATTGTAACGTGAATTTCACTGTGGAAAAATATGGATCATTTCCCCCCTGTCCCATTACTGACCTGGGACTGCACATTGGCTCCCACTGGGGAGCTCTGGTAGGAAGTCAACGACTGCAAGTTTATAAACGAATCTCCGGAATTTGTCATCTTAAAAGAGCCAGAGGAAGCTGGAAAAAACCAGACAAAACACCACCAAACATGTTTTAATGAGAAATAAACCCCACCAGAAACGGTCCCACCTCACACACCATCAGTCTGCGGGACCGTGTGTCACGAGAAACAATCTGAGGGATCTTTGGGCAGAAGACAGACTCCTCCCTGGGACTCTCACTCACCCGAGTTTGGTGTGGATGGAGAATTTGCCTGGTTGCCTTGAGCCACGACATTAGTCGCATCCACCGCGGTTTTCGCGGCGTAAATGTTCGCTTCTTCCTGGAACTTCCCCATGTTTTTCTTGTACCGGATTCTTTTGTTACCAAACCAGTTGGAAACCTGGAGATGGGTAATCACTGTTAGTGTCTGAGCAAATTATTACATTTCCTGCCATATTCAGACGTTATTGGCAATGGAGGTGTTTTAAACGAGGCTTCAAGTGGAAAATATGAAGCCTCAAGTGGAAAATACCAACTGCTAACCCCTCCCAACAGCCTAAATCCGACTGAAAGTACCAGTCACTGAAGCCTGACGCCAACTATGGGGGAAAAAACCCTGCAAGGCTGCTCAAGGAGAGAGGAGGATAGTCCCTTCATTGCAGGTAAAACACTTCGTACCTGTGAAACCGTGATGCCACCTTTCTTTGCAAGCTCTTCTTTGGCCTCTTCGCTGGGGTAAGGATTACTCAGGTGTGAATAAAAATACTCATTCAGCACTTCTGTCGCCTGCTTGCTGAAGTTACGTCGCTTGCGCCTGCAGAGACATTAATTGTTCCTAATTAAATGATGCTGTAGATTGGCACTGCTGGCTTGGCCCTCCCCACCTCCTCTAGAATACACTTGCTCTGGAGAACGTTGGGAACAGAGCAGAGTTAAACAGATGCTGACATCAAAGCAGATCCTAATGAGCAGAACGGGCAGCGACTCCTCACTAATTAAACCAGACTGGTGCTGGGGAGCAACGGGCTTGAGATTTCTTACTCATCCAGCAGCAAAAAAATAAGTTCAGGCTTAAACATCTGGCATGGCTGAGCTGTGTTTTCACCGTACCTTGCATCAAGAAAGCGTGACCGCAGGATCATCACGGCCTCGCACGTGCTCTGCTTCAGCTGCATCTGGATGGTGCTGAACTTGCCGTGGATTATGTTCACCATGCGCTCGATTTCCTTGGGGGAAATCGGCCTCGTCCTGCTCTGCTCCCTAAGCAGGTTCATCACGTGGGTGGTGAACTCGCTGCAGGCCTGCAAGCACACACATTTGTATCGACAAACAGCACAACACTCCCCCAATGCCTTTCCCACAACAAATATATATACATATATATCTCCAAAAAAAGACTTTTAAGAGTTTCCAGGTTTCAGCTTTATCCTACGTACTCTTAAAAAGCAACAGCAACACGATAAACGAGACATTCATTATCTTTACTGTGATGTCCGCTCCCCCTGTCTTCACCTTACTCCTGCAACACTGAGACACGTTTTCAGCTGGATCTGGCCTCCTCCCGTTCACCTGAACCCATTTTACTTCCTGTTCCCTTCTTAAAACCGACACCAAGGGAAAAAACGGTTATTTTTAATTGAGATGATAAAAACTCTTCCATGCAGAAAGATCACCTGTTCATATTTCTCTAGCTCAGAGTGGTATATCTGTCGGATCTGTGACAGCTTGGCCCTGTAGTCAGAGTGTTCAATGCTATTGTCATTTGGACAGCCACCTGATGTTGCTGCTACAGCCATCGGTCCTCCTCTTCCTCTTTTCTCGGGCCCGGAGACACCCTCTGCCAGCAACATGTTATCTAGTCTCATTAGCTGAGCATCTGGGGGATCTTCTTCCTGAATACCACGAATACTTAACACTAGATAAACACAGAGAGGGAATGGAGAGATTATTTCTGACACAGGAACCAGCATCCACTCACATTCTGGCAAAGTGTTTAACACCCTTCGGAGGGACTTGGCAGGTCAAGGAAAAAACAACCCAAGGAACCAGGGAGCATTTAACGGAGCCACCAGGCAACGGAGCAGAACAGACAGGACGCTGGAACGGGGGGGACACGCGGAGAGTTTCAGACACGTTAGGAGGTAAAGAGGCTGCGCAGGGTCACGCCTGTTTGTCCCACGTGTAGGAATTATTTAAGCAGCCTGTAAAACCAGGACGTGGCTTGTGGGAGAGCGGCCGCCCCACATCAGCCCACCTCCATGCAGTGCTAGCTTGGACAGACAGACAGACTACGGCAGACGGACAAAGGCCTGAGCTGCTGGCACAGCTGCTGCATCCCAGGATGGAAACAAACGCCACGCTCACACGGGAACCTGCTGGAACCTGGGCACAAGGCCAGAGTTGGACCTTGTCTGCTTCCCATGCCGAGGGTCCAGCTGCTCAGCGGTGGGGCGCAAAGCCGAGTCGTACCCGTGCTGGGCTTTAAACCCCATAAACCCCCAACCATCCATCTCCTTACACACACGGCCAGTGAACCCAGACCACACCAGTCCCTACTCTCAGATTGTTCCAGTTTAATCCCAAGTAAATTTGGTTTATAAGAAAACCCCTTCATTTCCCCCGTTTATTTTAAAATTCTCAAGAGCTCGTGAGACACCAGGTCAGCTCGAAAAACACCCAACTGCCAACAGCTTTTGGGCTGTTCATTTGATTTTAATTGCTGGGCAATTTCAGTTGGATGAACAGTTGGTTTTAACCTTGTGAAGCTACAAACCCCAAATGACCGTTTCCAAATTGTAATTGGCAGGTTAAGGAATGACTGTGTTCCCCAGCAAAGATAAACACAAAAGCCCTTTTGTTATGCAAAAAAAACGAGTGGGAGGGCAGGAGAGCAGCCTAAGGAGACGTTAAACATTCGTGTTTATGACTATCTGCAGCGTTCTGTAGGCAAAAGGGTAGTTTATCTAAAAGAAACAAGACTTTTTGAACAGCCTGGAGAGGCTGCAGCCCTTCGCCCCTCACAGGCAACCAGCTCATCTCCCCAGCATCCCCCCTCTGTCTGCAAGTGGAACAAGGTAAACCCAAAGCAGCCCCAGTGTAACACGTGGGTAACTGTTCAACGAGGGGAGCAGTGACTCTTTTACAAGTCGATGGTTTTTCTTAACTCATTATGGGATTAAAATTAGCTCCTTATTAAAAACAAAACCAAAACCAGACCATCTGCTGCAAGCACCCCTCACCCTGTGACCGGTGTCAGAAACGAAACAGACAGAAAAGCAGCTCTTCTTGCTGGGGTTGTAAAAAGCAGCAGCCAGCTCTATTTCCCAGGCTGTCAGTCCTTCTGCCTGAGCTCCCCCCGACCCACAATGGAAACCCAGCAGGACTCTGGTGTCACCCTGTTTGGACACACTCCTGCCCTGCCCAGTGTCTCTCTGCACACATTACCATGCGCACCAGACTACCTCGTGCTGAAGTCAAGCTCCCAGCTGCAGCTTAATTTTATGTCACTTGTCTAATTATGGTAATTAGAAATTAGTTATCATCAATTACACATGAGCTCATCTCGAGTTGACTGCTGAAAAGCGCGTCTGAAGCACCGTCCCCATCTCCAGGGAAGACTGGCTGGCTGGTCCTAGCAAGGGGTGAGAAACTAGAGAGGCGCTGGCCATCAGCAGCGTGCTGTGACCTGTGTTAACAACCCAGCAGCTCCAACCTGTGCTTCACAACCTGCATCTGCAACCCAGCAGCTCCAACCTGTGCTTCACAACCTGCATCTGCAACCCAGCAGCTCCAACCTGCGCTTCACAACCTGCATCTGCAACCCAGCAGCTCCAACCTGTGCTTCACAACCTGAATCTGCAACCCAGCAGCTCCAACCTGTGCTTCACAACCTGCCTCTGCAACCCAGCAGCTCCAACCTGCGCTTCACAAACTCTGAGGAGAGCAGAGCAAAGAATGGATGAACTTCTGGCACCACCACACCTTAACGTGCAGGGCGAATAAAGCCCAAGCCCTGCAGAAATCATCACTGGGGAGAGTATTTCTAAATTCAAGGCATCAGCTCCCAGATACCTTTCGTTTCCACTTCACTTTTACTCCTAGTGCCTTCACCTACTGATAATATCCATACTGACCACAAGTCACATCAGATTCTCTCACAACTGTTTGCTGTGAGCAACAGCCGGTTCTGATTTCTCATCCCAGAGCTGCTGTCGTTCAGCTGCTGACCTTTCATCTCGAAAACCAGCACAATGGGAGAGCAAAACCACTGCAGCTGCCTGAACGCTGCACTCACACCGGCTCCTGCGAGTCTCTTCTGACAGCCCGGTAAAGCAATGCCAGCAGCACCTGCTCTAAGAGACACACACAGCACAAGGAGTTTCTCCAGGGTGGCTGCGCCTGCCCTGCCAGCTTCCGGCGTGCTCCGCGGGTCTGGCAGCGCCTGTTCCTGCAGACAGGTCTGGAAATCAAACCAGCAGCAGCCTGCAGCCTGCGTGGCTTCTGGAAACACTCTGCTTTGCTAAACAGAAAGGATTCCAAAGGAAAAAAAACGATTAAGAAGGTAAAAAGTTACCAAGCAGGAAAAAGCCCCCATGGTACACGTGCCCGACCACACACACTGCTTCCTACTGGCTCCCGATGCTCCAAGAAGATACTCTCAATACTCCAAGACTAACACTTCCCTGGAAAGCTCCCCCCTCTCAGCAGCGCTTCAGATATCCCAGCTCTGAAGTTCCCACACAAATTGATGACCACGGAAGGACTCGAGTCACGGAACGCCCAGAGACTGGAGTTGCAGCATAGCCAGATAGGGCACAGCCAGGGTTTGAAGCGTGGTGGTAAATCCATCGCTCTGGAATCCTTCAGAATCTGCTGCTTCTCTTGAGGTTTGAGAAAACCCCGGCAGCAGCCTCAAGGCCCGAAGAGTCGCCCCCCGTCAGCGGCGCCGACGTGACGCTGGCTGGCACATCACCTACTGGATGTTCATCAAATATGCAAAATAATTGTGCTAAGCAAAATGAAATTCCCATCATTTCTAATTAATCCTTAATTAAAACACATCACAACCTGAGGTGCCGAAGCCTCACTCGGTATGCAAATGCAATCATTACAATATATTTCCATCTCATTAATTAAAGATTTGCAGTTCTGTAATGCACCGTACCGAGATCACCGGTATCAAGAAGCGGGACGCAACCTGCCTTCCCTCCCAGGTTTCCTCCTGCAGAGTGAGTGGCACAGAGGAGCGTGATGGGTGCTTCTTACTTTGGTGGAGAACGTGCAACACCAGCGCCAAACCCGGCTGGGCTGGGCCAGGGATGGGCAGCCCCACACCCCGGAGAGGGGAAGGAAGCAGGCGGTTGGGCGCTGGACCTGCAGCCCTCCTCGTCCACGTCTCAGGGTTTCCTGGATGAGGCTGTTACCTCTGTCACACTCACAGATATTTATCCTATGGCTCATGCTAAACGCTGACTCCTGCTGTTTGCTTCCCCCCATCTTGGCAGACTGCAAGTTAAACTGCTAGGGGAGAAGGCAGGAGCGTATTTTTTAAAGAGAAGGTCACCTAAAGCAGTCATGAACCCCCTCTCTCTGCCACCAAAACGTGTGTGCCCCTGTACATTATCAAGCCATGGGAGACACCCCGTTTTCCCTTCAGCAGCAGGGCCGCCAGCCTCCCAAGCATCCCACTGCAGAGAACAGCATCACTCTTGGTTCAGCTGATCTCAAAGCACCGTCACAGCGCAGCGCCTTCCCCAAACCCAAGGCAGCTTTGTACATCCGGGGAGAGAGGGAGAGAGGAGAGGAATGGAAACGGAAGACAAAAGCCAGCAGGGCTTGGAGTGCTGAGGAGCAGGACCTGGCTCCATATGAATGTCAACAACCCAGCGACAGGGAGAACGCGCGATCTTTGGCCACGCCGCTCGCCAAGTTTTGTAACCAGGGAAAAGGTACCCACTGAGTTACCCTCATGGGGGCCAGCACGTGAAAGGAAGGACCCAGGGTCGCAGCAAGCAGAGACCAGAAAGCAGTGAGAAAGCAGTGCTCCGTGTTAGGATGCTGCAACAGACACACTCCCCCTACCAGGGGCCAGAATACAGAGCCCCACTGTGCAGCGCATGGGGAGAAACACACTTTCCCTGCCCCATGGGGCTGGAAGCCCCCCACAGACCTGTGCCTCCCTGGCACCATGTGATCAGCAGAGAAGGGAACCTCAGAGATTTCACCTTCAGCAGCGAAAGCTTCCATCTTCCACGCTGAGGGTGTTTAATTCTGATTTAAGATAGAACTGTGCCCTGTTTGAATTCACACGGCTCAAATCGTCTCTGAAATGTTGCCCAGCCAGCAAACCCCCTACCTGCTGCTTAGATAAAACCTCTCCAAATGCTTCTGCAAGCTCCCAAAAACCCCAAGGAGGCTTTAACGAGTTAGATGCCTCTCCAAATAAATACGTGCCTGGAGCACACATACCTAAGGCTTGGAAATATAACACCCTGTTGTCCCATAACCCATTCAAAATACAGAAGTCATCTGGGGAGGGGTGGGGGAACAGGGCTCGAACTAAATATTAAATGAGGCCAAATCTATTTACATCCCTAGGACTCCTTGGGAATTGCTCTTTAGTTCAGTAAATGTGATGGGGAGGAATTCTTCAGCACCTCTCAGCGCATCACGAGGGTGTGCGGCTTATCCCGCGCTATTGTGAGCGATGCTAACCCTCCAACAAAGAGCAAAAGAACGATGGGGAGTGGGGTTGGGGCAGGGGGGGAGGAGAAACACGTTTGAAACTCATTTCCGAGCTAGAAAAGGAGCTCGTGCGCCCGGGTCACAAAGAAAGCCCAAAACCTTGTGCTATACAGTACGTCCAGGCTTTTGTCTGCTTGAAGCCATAACATCTGCTCCCCGTAATTTAAATAAGGAATAGACAGACCATCAGACATTCAAAAAAACCTCTGAGACCAAACCAAATCCTGTGTAACTGGGGTATCGAGCCTGCTCCTGCAAGAGGAGCGTTTAACTGGGGTATCGAGCCCCTGCAAGAGTGTTTAACTGGGGTATCAAGCTCCTGCAGGAGTGTTCATCTCAGAGAAGTCACCGTGTCAATCAATAAGATGCAGGAGGCAGCTTTCAGCAGGGAAAAGAACAGAAGACGAACCCTCTTTAAGGGTGGCAATCCTCAAAGGACAGACAGACAGACGGACAAGCGCATACACACACACACACAACGCCACGACATTGCTCTACCAAAGCAAAGTGCTGTTGTGAGGACGCTCTGCGACCAGACCCTCCAGAAACCAGCCTGTGATGCCGCCTCTCAGCTGCCTTGGATGGCCTGGCCGCAGCCACGCACGGCACTGGCAGCACAAGGAGAAACACGACCAGATTTGGCAGTCTGGAATAAGTAATCTCAGGTTTAACATCCTAAATCTACCCTTAACACAGCTAAAACTTAACACCCCCCCCCCAAAAAAAACCCCAAACCACAGCACCCCCATTTTAACTACATGGAACTAAAGTAGCTATTCTCTAAAACCATGGAATTCATGGTACTTTCTAGAAATCAGGGATCCAAACAGCACCACTCAAGCGTTCGCATGTCTACCAGGCAGTCCAAACTCCAGATCCATTCACCGCCAGCGCTTCGACCCCAAAGATAAGCTGAGTGATCACCAGCTCCATTTCCCACTCCTGTGCTTCCCAACATCCCCGAGCGCGCTGCTGCCCCGACGGCTCTTTTCCTCCACCTCACAGCTAAGGAGTATTCAGGATCCTCCACATATCCAGCCAGACACAGAACACCCCCAACCCGTAGATTCCCTGCACACACACGAGCAAAACACTTCTTCCACTGAAGTTATCCTATTTCCTCCAAACCTGTGCACAGACAGCATCGTAAAAAGCACAATCAAACCCATTCCCAGCTTACAGAAGACTATTTAATGCCCCAAAAAAAGCCTGAAGCTGTGGAGTCTCACAGGGAAAACACAGCCCAGGTGAAATGGGAGCAGAGCTGAGCACTGACCGGGGCTGGGGGGTGTGGAAAGCCGAGGTCAGAGGAGATGCCAACGCACCTGTTTTCTCCTTGATCTCACACAGCACACTGAAAAGAGCGGGCTTCATCCTGTGGCAGTTCAAGGCGTGTTTTCTGCAAGGGAAGGAGAAAGAAGGGGTGAATGCTGGCAGGAGAAGCAGCGGCAGATCCCAGGTCTCAGGGAGCAGCATCACAGCAAGGAGCGAGTGCCGCTCGCTCGCCTGCCTCATCCGAGGGAAGCAGGTCGTGTTTACCAGCCTCGTAGTACCAGCGTTACCACAACTGCTCCTTTTGCCTTGCTGAAGCTCTTTCAGTGTTCGCTGCCCCCCTCCCTCCTTCTCCCCAGGAAGAGGCCATGCTAATGACACCGTTAACACAGAACCCATCCCCAGCCTAATGGGAACAGACACACGCTCAGCTGAAGGCGCATTGGAAGCGCGGCGAGCGCCGGAGCAACGCCAGAGCGGAGGTTCCCCGAGGTGTTTTCACCTCACAGTCACCCATTTCCAAGGGCAGCCGGGAGTTTGGCACTGAACTTCCACTGGAAGTCAGGGGAAGCTCCAGCCACACCGTCCCCCTCCGAAAGAGCCTCTTTTGCTCCTGGCGAGCCTCGCTGTAGCTCAGAAATAGCATTTAAACCACCTTCAGAGGTCGGTTTTGAGATGTTTTCCCATGTCAACATGGCCCAGCCTCCCTCCTCACACACCAGCCACTTCCACAAACGCAGGTGCTCGGCTCCCTCGCCCCCTTCAGCTCCCGCCGAGCCGCCGGCGAGCGATCGGGACGCCAGCTTTTAACCAAAATCCCAGAAGCTGAAGGCCAGCGGCCTCCTTCCTTCACAACACCGGCCGAAAGCAGCACAAACCCCATTCAGCTACGGAGATGTTGGATAATGTCACCCCCCAAACAGCCTGAGAACAAAGGCAGCTGGGAAGACAGCCTCGCGCAGTCTATTGTCCTTGCCTGACGAGGGAAAAGACGGGGGAGAAAGGGAGAGAGAAAACGAATCCCGAGTCTCCAGAGCCCACCTGGCTTTAAAAAAGCAGCGTTTAGGTTCACGGCAGCGGAGGTACCAGACCCAGAGATAATTGCCTAATTAATACAGCCGCTGAGTCCTGCGAGGGAGCCCGAGGTAACGCGAGGGGTTCAGCAGCAGTACGCTCATCCTCAGCAGATTTATTTCCCTCCAAGGAAACTTTCAGGCAAGTTTTTCGCTGGGATTTTAAAAATTCCCCTCACGTGCAGGCAAAGAGCCCTGCGAGGCGTTCGAGCACCACGCACAGAGCGCATCCCCGAGCTTCTGTAGCCCCAGAGAAGAACCCCCTACGAATACCTGGCTCCGAGACGCGAGGGGTCTCGCTCCTGCGGTTGGGTTTAACCAGGCCCAGGTTTTACGTCCTCGGCAGCGCCTCCTCTTCAGGAAGCCAAGTCAACCCAACAAACTTCTCATCCAGAAGACAAAATAAAATAAAACCCCCTTCTCTTTATGCAAATACACCGAAGGGGCTTTGAAACCTGAGGGTCTTGGAAGCGTGCTGCGCTTCAGGTGGGCTCTGTCAGCACCACTACACCAGAGCTCGAGTCATTCGATCAACGGCCGGGTGGTTTTCTTCGACTCCTGTTTGAAACTAAAGCTCCTGATGAATTTATTCTGCTCCAAATTAGCTTCAGGGTGAGGACACGAGAGAAAAACTGCAGCTCCTACACAACACACGGGCAATCCCAGACCTGTGGGGCCCATACGGAGCGCAGGGAGGTCAGTTCCGAGCTACGCCGCTCCCGAATCCTGCTTCCCCACCAGCCGCAGCTGGAAGCTACGTGGAAGAGTCGCCTTTAAACCCCGACCGTGACCAAGATCCGCTCAACAGTACCCACCCTTGGGAGCACCCAGAGCCACGGGCAGACCCCAAACCAGCTACGGTTTGGGTTGGCATCATCCCACCACGGGGAAACCGGGACACCCACAGCCAGACACAACGCCCAACCGAGGAGCGAACTGGGGGAGCAGCACCATGTTAACCCTGATGGGGGTGAGGGGGAAGGAAAAGCCCCAGAAACCCATTTTTCTGGGTTTTCTAAGCCCGCTCTGGAAGTCTGCACCTCCTCCCGAAGCGCCTCGTGATGGGGGCTGCCCAGCTCCAGGATGCGAAGCCCCGAAGTGCCCTGCGCTGGTCCAGGCCGGGAGCAGCTGGGGGCCGAGGAGGAGGCACAGAGATGCCCAGCTCTCCCCAGCTCTCCCCATTCCCAGGTCCGTTTTCCCGCCCCGTCGTTATCTGCGTCCCCAGGAAGCCGGCGGGAGGACGAGCAGCATCCTCCCTCCTTTAACCACCCCGACGGCTCGGATCGGCCAGCCGGGGAGCGACCCCCGGAGCCCCGACAGCAGCCGCCGGCCGCCTCCCCCGGCGCAGGCGGGCAGGACGCTCCCGCTTCCACCCGGGATAACGGGGCCGGTGCTGCGGATGGACGGAGCGCCGCTCCCCGCGAGCCCCGGCGTGTGTCCCGCCCGGTGCCCGAGGCCGGGACCGAACCGCGGCCCGGCCCAGGGACCCCCCGCAACTTTCCCACCGCCCCCCCCCCGGCTTCCTTCCCCATCGGGGGGGTCGCGCCGCGGGGCCGCCAAGGCCGGGGCGGCGGGGCCGGGGGGGCCGGGGCCGTCCCGTCCCCCCCCCGCCCCCCCCCCCCCGCCGCTCGGAGCTGAGTCACGGCGCCGGGCCGCGCGGGAAGGCGGCCGGTCCCGATCCGCTCCCCCGCCCGCCGGTACCTGGCCTGGGCCTCGTCCAGGCTCTGGTCGGTGATGGCCATGATCTGCTGCAGAACGTCGCCCGTGTCGTGGTGCCCGGGCGGCGGCCCCGGCGGGGCAGCGGCGGCCGGATCGCCGGCGGCCGGCGGAGGGGGCGGCGGGATCCCCCCCGGTAGGGCCGCCCCGGCCCCGCGAGCCGCCGCCAGCAGCCGCGACGGATCCTCCATGGCGGGGGGCGGCGGGGCCGGTTCCCGCACAACAGGGCCCAGCGCCCGCAGCCGCCCCCTGCGCCGCCACCGGGCCCGGCCCCGCCAGGCCCCGCCCCCGCCCGCCGGGTCCTAGCGCCGCCCGCCCCGCCGGGGCTGGGTCCTAGCGCCGCCCGCCCCGAGGCTCGCAGCATCCCAGCATCCCCGGGCTGGAAAAGCCCTTTGAGATGGGCGAGTCCAACCGGCCCCGGCCCCTGCTTACCCCCTGCTCACCCCCATCCCCGAGCGCCTCGTCTGCCCGGCTCTTAAACCCATCCCGGGCGGTGACTCGACCCCCACCCCCCCGGGCAGCCTGCTCGGGGCCCGACCCCCCTTTGGGGAGGGCTTTTTCCCGAGGTCTGACCTGACCCTGCCCCAGCTCTATGCCCCTCGTCCCACCGCTCGGGTGAAGAGACCGACCCCCATCTCTACCCACCCCCCCCCGCTACCAGGTCTGTGTATCTCAGCTGCTCCTTGGATGGGCTGCTGCCCCCCCAGCCCCTTCCCCAGCCAGGCTGCCCTTCTCTGGACACACTCCAGGCCCTCAACGTCCTTGTAGGGCTGGGCCTGAACTCTGTGAACACCAACTGCTGAGGCACAGAGCGAGCACCGCTGAGGAAACGCTCCAGTCCTCTATTTCTCCCCCTAACATGATTAGTAAGCCATCTTTTCTCATTCTCAGGCTGACTGTGGGGGGAAAAGGAGCTGGATTAGAAGGTGACAAGAAATTAAATTGTCTTGCAAAAGTTCCTGCTGCTGCAGCCCCAGGAACAGGGAGAGCTGGCTGCAGCTCTGATGAACCGCCCGGTGCGGTTCGATTGGAAACGGACTGGGCTATAATTAGCAAGTGAATTCTCTCCTGTCAGCAAAAAGCCAAAAAACAGGGGGAGTGAGGGGGGAAGAGTTTGTTTTAAAACTAAAGCCAGGCCTTCAGAGGCCAACTGACAGCTTACAGAGCAAGCCTGAAGCCCACAGAGCATAAACTCCCACGGGGAGAGAGATGAGTGGATGAGGTGCTCAGGGGCATGGTTTAGCAGAGGACAGGAAGGGGTAGATTCTATGATCTTAAAGGGCTTTTCCTACCCAGGGATTCTGGGATTCCAGCACAAGCTCTCCTTTCCCTTTCTCACCTCTCAGCAGGTCAGAGCAATGACAAACTGGAGCTTAAACCCACAGAAAACCCACCATCCCCAGCTCCCCCTGATTAATCTCACTTCTCCTCTACTCAGCGTTTCCTCTTCCTGCAGGTTGGGGGTGGTGGTGGTGTTGTGGTGTTTTTCCTTCTCTCCCTTGATAACACAAACCCTGGGTGTCCCTCAGCCCCTCCAGCACTGCCCTCCCCAAACACACCAAAACCCATATTACTTTTGGCAGCAGCTCCCTTCAGGAATTCCAACCAGGCAGCAAGGCACGACCTCTCATTCCTGGACCCACACAGCCTATCTTTGATCCAGCTGGGTGTTCTCCCACGTTGGAGCCCTTCAGAATAGTTCCTAGGTGTCTCTTCCCCACAAAGAGTCCGGAACCACCTCATGCACCTCAAAAAAAACCCACCCCCACCTACCCAGGCAAGGGCTTGTGGGGCAGGGAAAACCAGAGTGTGAAGTCCCACAGAACCCCCAAAAGCCCCAACGTCTCCTCTGGCTGACGCTGCTCATGCTGCTGCCGCTGCTGCGAGGGGTGTTAACATCCCCCTCCCATCACCATTTCTTCCCCCACCCCACTGGAAAGAGCACCAGTTTCCATCTCTCCTAATTACCTGCTCTCCCACCTCTTACAGCCCACAGGGAACAGCAGCTCCAAGTCACCTGGGAAGAGAAACCTCGCTGAAGAAGTGCAGGCATCCACCTCCATCCCTCACAGGCTCAGCCCTCCCTCAGCCACGAGCTCCAGCAAACCTTTGGGGCTTTTCTTTCCTCTCCTCGTTATGCTAATCAGTGCTATTTACCTGTGTGAAAACCCCACGGGTGGGATTTGTGGGTTCAGTTACCACTAAACTCAGCAGAGTTGCTGTCACACAGCCTGCACTGACACCCTGTACACCTCCTGTGTGGTACAAACCACCCCAATCCTTCCCCCCCTCGTTGATAAACGTTGGGCTCTGGGTTTTATTAATTGTGAGATCAGCTGTGGATGAAGCAGGCCCTGAGTGCTTCCTGCCTGGGGGAGCAGAAAAGGGCAGAGTTTGCCCTGTGCCAGCTCCATCACTCCCAGCAGCAGCTGCCCACGTGTTCCCTGTTACATCCTCCCTCCAGCCTGCTGCCCCCCACCTGCTCCCACAGCAGCACGTGCACACAGCCCCTATCCCAACAGCAGTGTTCTCCAGGGAAAGGGAAAGTACCTGGGAGCCTTCCTTGGCATTAAAAGTCATGGCCTTTTTGAGCCCTGCATTGTCACTCTTCACAGTGTAAGACTCCCCCAACCCGCTGAGCCTGGTGTTGGCAAGGGAAGGACCAAGGCTGTGGCCTTAGCCCCTGCTCTGGCTGTAGATTCCTTCCTCTGGTTCTCTCCACAACCTTTCCAGAGGCTTCAGCCACCTCTGGAGACAGTCACACAAGAGGCTCTGAGGGCAGAGCCTGGCTGGAAGGCAGAGCCAGTCCTGAGGGATGCAGGGATGAAGGCCAGCATCCCTCCCTCCCAGCATCTCACCACACAGCTGGAGGAGGCTGCTGCTCCAGGGGCTTCAGTTGGGGGGGGGGTAGGGGGAGGAAAGTCCAAGTCTGCTTTTCTAAAACCCAGGACAAAATCATTTATTTTAAAAAGGTCTCTGGGACACAGGGGTGGGAACCATATTCTGAGACTTTCAGTCAATCCAAGAGACTGTCACCTTAACACCATCACCTCCTGGCCCCGTGCCGCAGGGAGCAGTCCATCCACACCCCTTGGAGTAACAACAGCACCTCCAGTCAGTCGTCTTCTGAGGGGACCAGGCAGGGATCTGGCAGAACAGGGCTGCTTTATTTAAAAATAACCAACAGAAATGAGAAATCCAGACGTTATTCCCAACCCTGCCTTCCCGTGTCTCTCCCATGGGCTGCTGTGAGCACAGGGGAAGCGACTCGCTCCGGATTTCACACCCTCCCAGCCACACTCACACTGTTCCAGTTTAACAGCACGAAGGGAACCCAGAGTGTTACAGGCTGTCAGCTGTGACCATTCCTCTGCCAGCAGAGCCCCTGCCCTCCACTCACCTCCTGACATCGCCCACCAATGGGCTGACACAGAAAACTACATCCTACTGTTAATTACCGCTGCTAATTCCTTCCGGGGCTCCGCTGGGAGAAGGGCAGCGCGGGCACAGGCTGTTAATGTGTCACTGGAGCAGCTGAGTTAAGGTACAAACCACACATTAAACCCAAGGCAAAACAGGGCTCGACTTGGAATGTGACCCAAACGTGCCCCAGAGGGTTCCAGTGGCTGGAAAGGGGGTTTAATGGGAACAGGACTCGCCCCATGGCTCTGAACAGGCTGTGAACGCCACGTGGTACCGCTCAGCAGAGTGCTGTGTCACAGCACCCCTCCGGCTTAGGAGAGGATTCAGGGCCCCCAAGGCATCCTCCATGAGCCCGGGGATACTGAGGAAGTCGGGAAGCAGAGTGAGGAAAGCAGAGCGGGCTTCTCAGGAAGCGACCTGTCTCCAAAGAGGCCTCGGGAAGGGGATTTCTGAGGCAGGAGGAATAGCCTGGGGAACACCAGGCAGCTCTGCTTAGGAGGCAGCACATACAGCTGAAGAGCTCCTTGGAGCACACTACCAGGGGCAGGGCTGAGTAACACTGAAGGACTGAGCAAACACTTGGAGATCAGGTGAGGCTCGCGGCACGACACGCTCCTGGTGCTGTGAATTAGATCAACTGTGCGTTAGAACAGCCTCTTCAACTGGATCAGTGCTCAGGGCGCGCTCGCCCTCCGCCACGCACCATCCTGCAGCTCCTTAAAAGCATCTTGTCCTTTACTGGGACAAGTCCTGGAGGGAATTGTTCAATGCTCGAGCACGTCAAGAGACTCGGCCGCTTCAGAAGCGGCTCGCGCCCGGCTTCACCCCCTGCTCAGCAAGCAAGAGCTAAATGGAGGAATCCACCGTGAAGTGCCCGTTCTGGGAGAGTGTCCTGCGGTCTGTGGTGTTCAGCTTCACCACCGTGGGGGTGTACTTGGAATTCCTGTAGCAGACGAAGCAGAGGATCCTCCGGAAGGTGCTGCGCATCTCGTTGTCCCGGTAGGAGTAGACGATGGCGTTGATCAAGGAATTGATCTCTGCCAGCAGAAGGACGTACTTCTCCACTGCCAGGACGTTGCAGCTCTTGCAGCCCAAGCCATCCAGGAGCAGCACGACTTGTCCTGGTGTCCAGCAGATGACAAAAGCACCTGGAGGGGGGGAGAAGAAACCCTGTTATAATCATTAAAAAAAAAGCAGGTTCCTGGTCTTGCCTGGACACTCACCATGAGGATGCTCCACAGCATCACTGGTGGTTTATCTCAGGGGAAAAACATTGTGACATGGAGGGGGAGGAAAAAAAAGCCACCCAAATTAATTTCACTCTGTATTTTTGCTTTGGAGGAAAGGCAAAGATTCCACTGGTGACTACAAGAAGCGACCTCCCCCTGCTCCCCTGGCCCTGTCCACTCCCAACAATGCTCCCACTTACCTCCCCCCTCCTCTGAGTGTCCTACAACACTCCCTCCAGGAAAACAGGGGAACAAGTCCTAAAAATCATGGGACAGTCAGAATACAGGATAATCTCCACTGTCCACACCATTTGTAGGGCCCTTCAGTACCCAGAGGTGGCCAACGCTTGGGGCAGCCAACACAGCCCCTGTCCCAGAGCCCTGCGCAGAGCGCAGCCAGGCTGGTACGACTTTCTCTCCACCACCTGCAAAGCTCCTTGGCAAAGGGATAATTACTGCTCTGGCATGACGAGGTGGGAGGCGCCGGCGGCTCCCACAGCCCTGGTTACGCTGGTGGTTTTTAGGGCTGACGCAAACGGAGCCCTCGCCCGTCGCGGAGGTCACGCGTCGGGCTGGGTCTGAGAGCTCAGGAGCCCAACCAGCTTCTGGGAAAGGGCGTGAGGGGGAAAAAAAAAAACACCACTGAAAGACTTACTGGGAGCTTTACAACTACACCCTCTGCTGCGGGGAACAGCCATCAGGAGACAGCAGCAGCCACGGGACAGGCACCAGAACTGAAAGGCTGAATTTGAGGCTGTCACTGAGCAAGATGCTGCAGTGGGGGAGCCAGAGAAGGCTGGGGAGGGATCTCAGGGTTTCTGGGAGTGTTCCCTGCTGATTCCAGGCCATGCATCATGCAGCCTGGTTTATTAAGTGATTCATGCGCAGCAGCCACCGCAGCTGAGCCAGGCAGCCTTCCCCCAGTTGTGGGCATGGCTCTGCTCCCTTTAAACCCAGCGGCTCTACACAGGAGAGTCCCAGCTGTCGGGCAGGAAGGTGCCAACACTAGTCTCCAGCAAGCCAGCAGGAAAGGGACCTGCTTGCTTTGGGATGTAACGTTCCTTAGCCAGGTTCTCGGCACCAGATTCCCTGGAGCTGGGCTCCCAGCAGCACTAAGTAAAGCCAGAGGAATGCTGAAGATGGAGGGGGGGGCTGGGAGGGAACCACAAAAGGTAAAGAAAAGGTACTGAGAACATTTTGTGCAAACATTCAGGGCAGAGCCCGCACTCCTGAGGATCTACCCCAGCGTGCTCACCAAGGACTGCACCCCTGGGGTTTGGGCTTCATCCCTGTATCGCTCGGCAGCCAGTGGGAAGAGCCACTAACTGGATCCCAGACGTACCTTGGACTCATTACGAGCCCCCAGGTCAGCCCCAGACCTGCTCCCAGTGCCCAGGACAGCCCCAGACCTGCTCCCAGTGCCCAGGACCTGTGGGACCACCAGCTCTGGCTGCCCTGCCTCGCCACGAAGCGGCACAGAGACAGCTCCCACCGCGCCCTCGGCCTCCTCGCACGCTCACCAGCGGCTACACCCTCTGATGCATAAGGAGCAAAGTATTTCTCTGTGCAGAGTCCAAGTTTGCACAGGCTGGGGAGCCAGGGTGGAGAAGTAATTACTCCAGGGCTTTCACAGGGAGGAGAAAAACCCTCCGCAGCCTGGGCTTTCTGCATGCTGGGTCTGAACAGGAAAGCATTTCCCTTTCCCTCCCACCGAGCCGATTCCCTCCTGTGCCAAACCCACCGCTGCTTCTCCCTGACACCAGCCCGCAGAGGAGGGGAGAATCTCTTGGGTTACAGGAGTCCCAAAGCCCTGACGAACTCCTGACTCTCCCTCAGCTCTCCACATCAGGTCCCAGCCCCAGCTCAGCCACAGCAGCTCTTCCCAGCCTCTGACCCAAGCATCTCCCTCCTCCAAGGCAGAGGACAAGAGCAGGCACCAAGGGGGAAGGCATCTCCCAAAACAAGGCGGTGAGCTGCGCCCTCCTCCTTGGCCAGCATCCCCATCCCACCAACCCTCTTCCAGTTGGTACCTGCAAAGCCTGGTTAAATTAAAGCAGCGCTGCCGACAGCGGGGGCTCACCCCTGATACAGTTTGGGAGGGGGAACAACCCAGCCTCTCCCCACCCCGAGCTGTGCAAAATACACTAAACGAGCATTTCTTCAGCCTCCCCCCCCCCTCCCCAACCCTCTGCTCAGCCCCGAGGAAGCCGTGAGCTCCCAGCTGTGTCAGAGAAACAGAGACTGGGAGGTGGGGGAAAGACATCACAGGCGAGGCAGGGATGGGCAGAAAACTCCCCTTTTCCACGCTCACAAGTTGCAACAGGACCCAGCAAGCCAGCGTGCCCCCGAGGAGCAGGGAGCCACCGAGCAGCCAGCCAGCCCCCCCACCTCTCCCACTCCCCTCCGGAGCCCGGCTCTGCCAGCGGGAGCTTGCCAGGGAGGAGTAGCCTTTGTTTGCAGCGCAGAGGTTTCCCTGAGCGAGCAGATTCTGCGCTTATCAGGAAGGATTTGCGAGGGGTTGTGACCCAGCTGCGCCGCGCAGGCCTGAGCGTGCGGCTTGCTCCTCTCTAAGGAGGGCTTCCTCAGACCTTTGCAGCAGGAGGCAGAAATAAAAGCAGCTTCACGAACCCACGGGGCGATGGGCGCCTGCTGCTCGCCACACAGCGCAGAGCGAAGTCACATCTCCCGGCCCTAAACCACTTCCAGTTACTATCTGCTCCTACTCAGGAGAGCCAGCCCATGCAGACAGACAGACTGACAGGCTGTTAGCACCCTGCAGGAGACCCAGTGCTGGCAGGGAGCACCTGGGACCCAGAGCTCCTGGGGTGTATTTACTGGAGCAGATTGAGACCCAGCACTGAGCAGCTCAAAAAAAAAAACCAACATGAGAAGAAGAAAACAAACCCGAGCAGAGTTCAGGGCTTTGTCCCAGTCAGCAGGAAGGAATTTGGGCACAACTCCCTCCCCCTTTCCTCACCACCTCGGAATATCTGCCCCAACCTCCCTCCGTCCTCTAACAACGGATGAGCCAAGTGCTTAAGGGCCAGTTACAGCTCCAGTTCCACGCCACAGAGGAAGCTTACTGGAGCAGCACACTCTGCCCAAGGACCCTGCGCCCACAGCAGTCAGACAACACCAAGGCACCTTAGTAAGGGTGCCTCCAACTGGGGCAGGGAGGGAGAAAGACTTGGGAACTTGCTCTCCCCTCTGCAGCTCTCAATTCCTGCAGCCAGCCCAGACCACCATCCCCCACCCACCCAAGCATCGCCCCGGCAGCATTGGGATGTCGCTGCTCAGCCCGCCGGCTGTCCCACACACCATCCCCAGGTGACCCAGGAGGGAGGATCAGAGCAACACCAGCAACAACAACTCACTCAGGATGATAGTGACCGTCTTGATCAGGCTGATCATGGTCTCCTTGTAGCGGGGGTGGAAGTTAGTGTGCTTGGACATCCGCGTCATCTTCCTCTTGACGTAGATGAAGATGTGTGTGTACACCACCACCATGATCAGGAAGATGACCAGGTTGGAGATGGCCCAGAAGGTCAGGTAGCTCCGGCTGTAGAGCGGCGCCATGCTGGAGCACTTCTCCAGGGCACAGAGGCAGTGCCAGCCGTAGGACGGGATGAGCCCCAGCAGCAGGGCCGTCACCCAGATGCAGAAGATGAGGATCATCACGCGCTGGTTGGACATCTTGCTGTGCAGCTGCATAGCAAACACCGTCTGGTGCCTCTCCACGGCGATGGCCAGCAGGTTCACCACGGAGGCCGTCAGGCTGGTGTCCAGCAGGCTCTGACGGATGAACCAGGTCTTCAGGGAGAGCTCTGCCGTCCTGGGTCCCGTGTGGAACATGAGAAACATGTACGCGATGCCAGCAAAGAGGTCGGCGGCTGCCAAGTTCCCCAGCAGGTAGTAGATGGGGTAGTGGAAGCGCCGGTTGATGATGATGGCGGTGATGACCAGCAGGTTGGTCAGGAGCACGATGACGCTCACCGTCAAGCCCAGGGCAACAACCAGGACATCCTTCGTCCTCCAGTAGGTGGTCAGCTCTTTGCGGCTGTTGTTGTAGAAGAACCCCACGGTCTCGTTGTAAAAGCAGTGCTTCATCGCTGCCGTCCTAGGGGGAAAGGAGGCTATCGTTAGCTGGTTGTGCACACGCACAATTAGAAGCTGGGGCGACGCCGAGTGTTCCCTTAATGGCTTTGACACAGAGGCAGGAGAGGAGGAGCCTAAAACACCCAGGGACAACCACACGAGCAACAGGAAACCATTTCTGGGCTCAAGGCAGAGCTCAGGCTGAGTCCTCATCTGTCCTCAAAACCTTACCGAGGACTCAGCGAAACCCTGAACGTGCAGGAGATAAGTCTGCCAGATCTGATAAGAGATTCTCCTTGTCCAGCCCACGCAGCTTCATGGGGATGACAGACAAACGATTTCTGTTGCCCCAGATGTACAAACAAACCAGCAGCGAAGATGCTTTATCGGTCAATCACTACCCAACACTCTGATGGGGACTGTGAGCCTCTCCAGCTGCTGCAGCCCCAGGACCACAGCTTCTGGGTCAGTCAGCACACAGAGCTCCCCTTCCCCGTGTGGCTTTATCACTTAAAGGTTAATGCACAGCCGCCTCCCAGCATGGAACAGCACTTGCTGATCCCTCAGGAGAGGGGAGTGCTTCCCAAGCATCACTCGGAGCACGTAGAGCAGGGCAGAAACAAGCTCCTCACAGCCCTGGAACGCTCAGAGCAGCAAGCAGTCAGCACCTACGACCTGGAGCATCTACAACCCCAGGAGCACCTCTAGACTACACACCAACATGGGGGTCAGCACACAGAGTATCAGCTTCTGAATACCACCCACAAGTCACCCGGCGCAGCGAGGGAAGCAGCTTCCCCTCTTCCCTTTCAGATCTGGAGCATGGCTGCAATTCAAAGCTCTCTGCACCCAGTGGGGAAGAAACCTGAGGGGAAAAAGGGGGTTTAAGCCTCACAAGGGATTTCTCCACGTTTCTTCGATGTGTCAAGCATGGCCAGGAGTGAGACCGGACACAGCTGGGACTGAGACCAACACGGCGCCTGTCAGGAGCATAGTGTTAAGTATTAATTACCAGAGGCTGTATACAGCTCTGGTAACGAACTTCCTGTTCTGTGGGCAGCCAGACACCAAGTGCCCAGTGAAGGCAGAATGCAAACCAACTTGCTGGGGATTAATTGTGCTAACTGTCCACTAAAAAAAAAAAAGATCTCTATATATAAGGAAAACATGAGAAAAATCATGGCAGCACCAGGGAACCCAAGGGAGGAGCAGCAGCCCGATCGTTACACCCCACATCAGATGCTCAGTCCCTATTTCCTAACCAAGAGCTTGGAAATCTCCAGTCAGGGCTGGCTGCGATCCCGCGGGATGGGCAGACCCAGCCCGGAGCCTCCTTCCTCCCAGCACCGAGGTGCCGGCAAGTGACGCGGCTCTTTCCTTACCCTGACTCCTGCACAACGAGCCACCAGCTCTGCCTGTCCCCTCACAGCTCAGTCACCCTGGGTTCAGAGCCCAACACAGACCACACAGCACGAGCACAGTCCTCCCCAGACTGACAGGAAACCTGACGCACAGCTCGAATCACCCCCGAAAACCAGAGCGCGGTCCAGGGGCCCCAGTCAGCCACACATCCCCATCCCTCTGCTCTCCAGGCAGCGGAGCTTCCCAGGGCTGCTCTGTTTTCCAGGAAGCGGCTCAGCACGCGCCGCAGCAAGACGGAGCAGGGATGGCCCTGGGCAGCCCGGCACGGAGCAGGGATGGCCCTGGGCAGCCCGGCACATCCTCGCTGCACCGTGCCCACGCCGAGCTGTGCAAGCAAGGTGTGTGAGCCAGGAAACCCAGCTGTACCTGCAGACCAGCGTTTGATCCCAGGCCTAATGGGCTCCTACTGACCTGCTTCAACCCACGGCTGGCTGCCACCAGCCAGGGGAGCTTTTCACTTGGAGTCTGCTGAAAAGGGGAATGTTTTACCCATATTGGTGGGGAAGAAAAGACAAGGAGGTCGAGGAGGGATGGACCTGTGCCAGGGGATGGAGCAGGGGGCTGGTGCTGTGTAACAGGTCTGCCTGTCCCCTCAGGTGATGGGATGCTTGCAGATGGCAGGAGAGTCGTGTGGTCCAGACGCAGCGCAGGGGACGAAGGCGCCCAAGGGGGCTCTGCAGAGGTGATGTCCTGCGCCTTGACAGGTGAGCGGGGAGAGTTTCGGCTTCAGCAGTGGGCAGGGAGGGAAGTGATGGAGGCGGCCGAGGGGACAGGGACAAACCCAGCCGCTGTGAATCACGGGCAGGGCAGGTAGGTGACCACAAACCCAACCGCTGTGATTCACGGGCAGGTAGGTGACCGCCTCCGCAGGGCGTATCTGGGGCCTTTCTTATGCAAAAGAGTTTCCTCCCAGAAACGTCTACAGCTTTAATCCCGAATCCAAAGAGGAAACTGCTGAAGCCGGGTCGTTTTGCCTTTTTAAGATGAGGCACAGGGAGGAAGGGGAAAGCAGGAGACTGAAGCAGCATCGTGGTTCAGGGCACCCCACACACTTATTCTCAGTAATTTTTGAGCTGACACCAAGACAAATTAAATCCAGACCAGACTAGCTTGAAAATTGCCACTAAATCAGGGGCCAACCTTACTCTGCTGCAGAAACAAAGGATCCCAGAGCTCCGACGGGCCCTGGAAGCTGCCTCTGTCAGCCCACACGCTCGCTGGGAAATCACAAACTTCTTCCGAAGCATCGGACAAGTCCTGGGTCAGCGGTGGGTTTACTGGGCAGGGGATGGGAGCCGTGTTCTGCACTCCGAACACTCACTCTAGAGAAACAGCCCCTCGGCCCGAGCCCTAGTGACAGCATCGGTTTGTTTTCAGGCAAGACCCCCGAGAGCAGGAGTGTGAGGGTCGGGGGTGGGTCAAGGACCAAACCTGCGCGACACCGGCAGGCTCCGGGAGCCAAGCGGCAGGTTAATGCTCACGGCCCGTCCTGGGAGCTCATCCCAGAGCTCCGGCAACGCCAAATTTAACCGGGCGGTGCCGGGGAAGAGAAACACCCCCCGGCCCCCCGCCCAGGCGTGCGGAAAGTCGGGCTGGTGCCATGATGCACAAAGGAGCCGGCCGAGCCCATTGTTCGGCGCCCCGGCAGCCCCCTCCCCGCTCCCCTCCTCAGCGGGACCTCACGAGCGGGTCGTTCCCCCCTCCGGCGGGTTGTTTACTCGGTAAAACGAGACCCCGGTGACGTGGTGCCGCGACCGAGCGGCCCCTTCCCCGAGCAACCCCCAACACGGGCTCTGCGGGGGCCGCGCCGCCCCCAGCCCCCCCCCCGAGCCCCTCCCGAGGGCCGGGGGCGGCTCTGGCAGGTCGGCAGGACCCCCCAGGCAAAGCGGGGCACGGCGCCTCCGCTCCCGGCGTTATCCCTGCGCATCCCGCTCTCCCTTCCTGCTCCAGGAGCCAATTGCCGCCCCGGGCTCACGGCGCAGAGGAAGGCGGACGGGTCCCCCCTTCTCCTTCCCTCCTGCTCGCACACTTCCACTCCTTCTCGGCTCCCCGAGACCCGGGAACGAACCGCCCGGCAGCCGAGCGCGGAGCCGAACCGGGACCAGCAGCCGGATTCACGCTCCCACCAGTAACCCCCAGCAGAACAATGGCCCCGCACGGCCCGTCGGGGGCTCGGACCCGCTCAACCCACGGCGGCCAAGCGGGTTTCCGCGGCCAAAACCCCCCCAGTGCCCTTTGAAGCCCTAGAGAGGGGGCGGTTTGACCCCGAAGAACCGCGTTCTCACCTGGGAGCGCAGCCACCGCGTCCAGATCCGGCGTTCAGCGCCGGTCCCCCCGCGGGGGAGCGGGGCAGCGATCGCCCGACGGGACCCCCCCCATCGCCGGTGCCTGGGGAGGGGGGTGGGGGGGTGTGTTTTCTCCAAACGAGGAGAGCGCAGACAGCAAATAAACCCCCAGAAGCCCTCCAAGGGAAGCTTCAGGGCAGCGCCTCAGCCCCGGAGCCCATCACAGGGCGCTCCGCAGCGCTGGCTCCGGGGAGGCGAAGTTTGCGAGCCCTCGGATGCGCCCGTCCCTCCTTGGGTCCTCCCCTGGGCGGGTCCTGCCAGGAGACCCAGGAGCTGTAACCGGAGTCCTCGCCGCCTTCAAGTCCACCGAGGCCAAAAGCCGCTTTCCGAGCGCCTCCGGTTCTGGCTGGAACGAGTCCGCGCCGCTCCGCCGGCATCACCTCCGGAGCGCTCCTTCGGCACGGCGGGAACCGGCACCCTCCGGCGCCGGCGCTCCCACTGCGGGGGGTCGCTTCCCTCACCCCAGCAGGGCAGGATCTGCCCCACTTTACACGCTTGCCCCGCGCAGGGAACCTCCAGCCAGGGAAAGGCGATGTTGTGAGACAGGAGGGAAACTGAGGCACGGCCCGGAGGAGTATTTCCTCCTTGTGACTCGGCGTGCCAGCGCTCCAGAGAGCTCGTGTTGAGCTCTGGCTGGTCCCCGACAGGTCCGTGCTTACCTCCCCTGCCAAGTGCCGCACAGCAGGACACTCGGTGCTGACAAGCCGCACCGCAGAAGCCATGAAGGGAGGGAAAAGCCGCCTCCCCACGGGGCTTGCAACACCCACTCAGGTTGATTTACGCCTGCTGCCTTCGCAGAGGCCCCGGCAATTTCCATCCAACTCCGATCCCGACTCTCCCACCCTCCTACCATCAGCTGTTCCCCAAGGAACAATGTTATCACCCAGCACAACCCTAATCTGCTGCCAGTCAGACACGCCGGGGCTCTGCCAGGCTCCCAAACAGGCAGGGGGTGTACAAAGGGGAGGGAGATAGGGCCAGAGACCCAAGGACACGTTAACCCTCCCGGGTGTGGAAACAGCCCCAGTGGCACCAGCAGAAGGAGCAGGGCAAGCTGGGGGGGGGGGGGGGCAGAGGGGACGCACAGAGCCCTGTGAAGGCTGAACACCCACCTGAATTCACCCCTGCAGCCTCCAGAGGCCAGAGTCACACCAGAAGCTCACGAGGGCCGCAACACCCTCCCCGAAACACTCGGAAGGACCCGTCATCACCACTGAGGGTTACAGATTCAGCACCCACAGAGGGGCGGTGCCTGTGCCAGGCACCACGGCTTTGCACGAGGTTGCACAAGACGCGTGTTCGGAGGCTGCAGAGAGAGCCCTTCCTTGGAAAAACCCTGAACTTGTGGTGGAACAAGTTGCTTTCTCCTAGCAGGGAGCAACCCAGCGACCACAAACCCTGGTCCTAACAGGGGCAGAAGGCTTCGCTGTGACCAGGCAGGTTGTATCACACACTGTCAGGGTGGCAGGAAGGTGTTCTGCATTCACAGCATCACTCGAGTGACAGGGAACAGACCCCTCACCTTCCCACAAAGCATCTGTCAGCAGTGGCACGGTTTGGGAATGGCAGCAGCCTGAAAACACCGATTTCCTCACCCCTTTAAGGTTTCAGGCTGGTGAGCACTTCAGAGGGGAGGCTTTCCCTAAAGAAACACCCAGAGCAAGCAGGAAAACAGCCCAGCGGAACTGGTTCCAACTGCAGTGTCACCACCCCGTGACAATGGCAGCGTCAGACAGACCCAGCGGGTTTGGAGCACCCAGCACCCACTCCCGGGTCTGGAGCACCCAGCACCCACTCCCGGGTCCGGAGCACCCAGCACCCACTCCCGGGTCCGGAGCACCCAGCACCCACTCCCGGGTCCGGAGCACCCAGCACCCACTCCCGGGTCCGGAGCACCCAGCACCCACTCCCGGGTCCGGAGCACCCAGCACCCACTCCCGGGTCCGGAGCACCCAGCACCCACTCCCGGGTCCGGAGCACCCAGCACCCACTCCCGGGTCCGGAGCACCCAGCACCCACTCCCGGGTCCGGAGCACCCAGCACCCACTCCCGGGTCCGGAGCACCCAGCACCCACTCCCGGGTCCGGAGCACCCAGCACCCACTCCCGGGTCCGGAGCACCCAGCACCCACTCCCGGGTCTGGAGCACCCAGCACCCACTCCCGGGTCTGGAGCACCCAGCACCCACTCCCGGGTCTGGAGCACCCAGCACCCACTCCCGGGTCTGGAGCACCCAGCACCCACTCCCGGGTCTGGAGCACCCAGCACCCACTCCCGGGTCTGGAGCACCCAGCACCCACTCCCATTTGGGTCCATACACACCAAAACACTGTGCCAGATCAGGCCAGGGCTCAGGTCACAGTCTGTGTCTGCTCAGAGGCAGGAGAACATTCCAGGCGTACAAGTCCTGACCCAAACATGTTTTTTTTATTCCCTTCCTCTAGAAAAAAACAACCCAAAACAACCCAAACTCTTCTGCACAGCCGAATCCGGGAGTTCTCAGTTTCAGGGTTGGGGATGCCTGAAGGAGCAGAGCCCCGCTGTGCTCACCTCTCCAGCCACACAACACAGCACAGCCTCACTCACCCTGCTGGGATGCTGCCTGCGAAACAAACCCCCAAAGCGCCTCAGATCAGCTTCTCCATCCCTCCTAGAGCTCAGACACCCGGGTACCTTCCAACAGCGACGCTCCAGCAGCGAGCACCAGATGCTGAAAGCAGCAGCACCAAGGAGCCCAGACACCTCAGTACCCAGCCCCTCTGACCACTCCACAGGTTATCCTCACTTCCAGCAGTTGGGAAGGGGCTCCTAGGGAGTCCTTCCCCCCCTCCTCGAGGCTGCAGTCACCAGTAACCTGAGCTCGCTGCGGCCGGCGGATCCGCTCATCCCGGTGCCCAGCAGAGAGCCAGCAGGGAAACGCTTCCAAAGACAACAGCCCTTCACTCCCTGTTCCTGCACGGCTCCTTTCCCGAGCCAAGGGAATTGTTTTAGGAGGTTTTGCATTTTCAAACCCACCCAGCGTTCGGGTTTTCTTCCTTTAACCCCCCAGAGCCTCAGCTGTTCCTGTGGGTGACAACCGGAGGGGGGTTCTTCCCTTTCCCCTTCCCAATTCCCTTTCCCCTGCCCTTGTGTTTGTGTCTTGCTGGGACCCCTCTCCTGGAATGCCAGGAATGTTAAAGACCTCCTGGAAGGAGCCATGTCATCATCTCCCCTCCCCAGCTCAAATTAACACTTCCCAAGCCCCAGCTGGCCCAGAGACCCCCAAACCCCCAGCGCAGAGCACTCCCTGAGCACACCACCGCTGTCCTGAGGAGCCCAGCCAAGAGCTGCATCTCTGGATGGGAAACAGCTATACATCAGTGTTAAAAATGCAGGAATTTCCTAACACCCACTGCTGCTGAACCGCTGCCAGGGGAGCAGAGCCCTTGTTTCCAAACCTGCAGCATCAAATACTTCTCAACAAAGAGGCAGGGAAGGAGCCCGTGCTGCCACTGCCCTGCCTGCCAGAGGAATTTTCCTTCCCTCCAGCAAGTTGGCAGCTGTTTATCATGGATTGCTGCAGAAGGTGTCACTAGGAACCTGGAAAAGCTCCTCTCAACCCTTCGACCTGCCCCAGGTTGGACACTTCCAATGAAGTGGGAAAACCCCCTGGCTGAGAAGGAGCAGCTGGGATGGTCCTGGCAAAGCCACGCTCTTACCTTCCCCAGGTAATTAGCCTGGAAAACAGATTTGGGGGGGGCTAACTTCCTTCTGCAAGCTTCTTCTGGCGCTCTCCAAGATGGAAAACATTTGTCCTGCAGCAGCAGAGAGAAGACAGGGGAGGGAAGAGGGGACTGTTTGCATCGGTGTTTTGTTTGGAGTCGAGATGCTCCGGGGCCCCTCTGCTGCTCCTCCTAATTCACGCAGGAAGGAGGAGATTATCCTGCAGCTCAGAGAGAGCAGAGCTTGGCCTTGGGTGATGTCACACTGATAGAAGCCAGGGCAGGGTTAACATCCAGCCGGGATGCTGTGGTTACGAAGCAGGGCTCAGCCTCCTCCTTGCCCAGGGATAATTCCATCTGGCATCTCACACCATCATCACTAAAACCGAAGCTGGGTGGAAATCCCCTTCCCACAAACCACCCCATCTCCCCTGGCAGGAAGGCTCCAGGCTGCCCTGAGCTCCCCATCCCAGCTGACACCCCAGTTCAGTCGGCACCGCTCGGAGCCTCCAGCGCTCCGAGCTCCGTGTGCCTCTGCTTTCCCAGGGATGATGTCTGAAAACCCACTTCCCCCCGGTCAGGTTAACATCAGCTGCCCACAGCTCACGGCTGAAGAGCCATGAGCAGCATTTAACGTGCCTTTCTGCTTAAGGCTGGGGAGGGAAAACAGAACCAGCCCAGAAAAGCCTCCAGCTACGGAAGGAGCCGACCCAGCACCAGCTCCATCCTGACCCAGGGACTCACTCGGTTCCTCTGCCTAGCAAGAAGGGGCAGTGGGGTTGGGGAGAAGCGATTCCCTCCCAGCAGTTAGCCTTTGGGGCAATCAAGCAAAGTCCTCAGCCTGCCTGCATCCCTCACCATGTGTGCCAGCACTGCCACAGGTACTGGTACTCTGTTCGCTCACAGAGCCAGAGATCTTACCCAAAAAAAGACAAAAATTACAAAATACTAAAGGGGGGGGACATGGGGAGAGGAGAGGAAAACAAAAGCTGTTTGTCTGCAGCAGCGTGAGCTCCCAGCAAGACAGGCAGAGGAGCTTGCTGTTCACTACCTCACCCTCATCTGCTAATTGACTGCTGGAAGGCACTTCTCAAAGGAAAATAAACCAGGAATTCGACAATACTGGCTTATTTTACACACCACAACATCCCAGAGGCACTAACATCCAAGATAGAGGTAGGAACAGTTTGATTCACCACTAAACACCACCACACTCAGCCACTAAACCCTGTGCTGTACCAACAACACGGCTTGGAAGAAGGAATTAAGGCAGATTTGGTGCCTGGTGGTAACAGGCAGAAGAGTGAGGCAAGAAAACACCCTGCGTGGGAGCAGTGTTCAAGGAGTGACCCCCACATCCCACCCAAAGGTGAGGCTGAGCCATGCCCATCCTGCCCATGGGGAGAGCTCACACAGGTTGGAACCCCAAAGCACACCCCAGCCTCTCAGGGGTCTGCTCTCTGTGCTGAGCTTCAGGAACAACAGGAACCCCAGGTTGGAACCCCAACACACACCCCAGCCTCTCAGGGGTCTGCTCTCTGTGCTGAGCTTCAGGAGCAACAAGAACCCCAGGTTGGAACCCCAACACACCCCCCAGCCTCTCAGCAACCCACCCTCTGTGCTGAGCTTAAGAACAAGAACCCCCCCACACTTACCAGCCAAACACTTCTCACCCTCGCAGGATGGAGCCCACAGAGCATTTAGAAGAAAAGCACCCACTCTGGGGAAGCCCCCAAGAAACCCCCCATCACCCCTCCATCAGAACCTGGAGCCCCATCACCCCTCCATCAGAGCCTGGAGCTTTCAGCCCCCAGCTTTATACCCCGGGGTGCTGGGTCAGAGGCTGAGGCACTGGGGGGAAGTCCCTGCCCATGGAGCCAGCTTCCTCCTGCCAACGCGCTCCATCTGGGGCAGGTGTATAAATACCTGACAGCTGTGTGTCAGTCCCCACTGAGCTTCTCTAATCAGGTGGGGCAAAAGGTAAAACAGGGAGGAAACTAAAGAACAAAAGGGGAAGATGGGATCAGAAGCTGGAGGAGAGACCAGCTGTAAAGCCTTCTGCCTCCTGAGGTTGAGCACCATGAAGGTGTAAAGGTAATCCCTCAGCAGTCTGCTGGGAAAACCCAGCCAGGATTTTCCTCCTGGTACCTCCAGGTCTGTTTGCTCTGGTTTATGTAGAAGGATAAGGGGGGGAAAAACCCTCCTTTTTTTGGAGTTTTTTTTGGTTCAGGGCAGAATTTGTCAGCACAAGGAAACAGCGATCAGCAAAGGACAAACCCCAGCCTCTCAGGGAAAGAGGAATCACCTGGTCCCTGTCTAAAACCACCAGGTGCTGGCATTTCCCTAATTCGGGGCCGAGCTGAGACCCCCATTTGTGAGGACCCAGGGCTTTAATTTACTTAAGGACGTGAGGGGCTCAGTAGCAGCATGTGCAGTGGTTGAGGTGAGTTGGTGCCCTGAGTTTATGTTAACTGGGTAAGTTTTTAAAAGGTTTAAATCCTTAAAAAAGAAGAAAGTGGTTTATTGGGTGTTTGGTTGATAAAAGGGGTTTGGAGGGGGTTGCTCTGGCTTTGTGTATTGATGATGCAGGTGATGTTGCTGTTCCCTCTGGGGTAGGTTGGAGGATGGAAGGCAGCTGCCTGCGTGAGGTGCTGCCGTGACAAGGGGTTTGTAAAGGTCTCTCTGCTCCTGCTCTGGGAAACGAGGGTGTTCCTCATTGCCACTGCCCATCCCTCACTGTGTGTAAATGCAGAGGAGGGAAGCCCAGGGGTGGGAGGAACTGAGGGTGTAAAGGATGCTTCCTGCTCTGCATGAGGCTCTTCTCAAACTCAGTGTCTCTGTTTCCAGCAGAGCTGTGTGAGCTGTGGCTGGCTCCCAGAAAATCCCTGCCTGGAGGTGCTTTGGAGCCTGTGCCTGAGCTCTGCCCAGCTGGAAGCACTGCAGCTCCTGCCCTCAACGACCGTCCAGCTCTGTGGAAAGCAGTGAGGAACCAGGAGTTACAAGGTGAGAGCTGGTCTGTTTTCCCCAATAGCTTTTGTGGCACGCGTCAGGGGAAGCAGAGGGCAGGACCTGCACTGAACAAGCCCCTAATGAATCTCCTGTTTAACTTTCTAAGTGCTCAGGAAAAGGAAACTGGTTCTACCAGGGATCTTATTTTAGCTGCCAGGGTTCCTCCTGGCTGATAAATTCCTGTGGGCGAGCGTTACCCAGAGACCTGGGCACGCGTGGCCCTTCTGATACCAGGGAGGTGTTTGCTTAGGGCTTCCCTACTGGTGTTTAACAGACACAGGAGCAGCCTGGGAGCAGACACCTGGTGATTTATTACAGCAGCCCTGTGGTACCAGATAACTTAGGATGCAGGAGTTCAGAGCGCTGTATTAACCAACACACAGCAGCCCAAGGGGCAAAACCTCTCTGGCCTGAGCTGTGCAGTACAAAGAGCAGGGCTGGGGTGTTTCTTTGCAGCTTTCTGTTTTTCAGCAGCCCTTAGATGAGGCAGAGGGAAGCTGTAAGGGGATCATTTTGCCTCTTGAGCTGCTTGGGGGGAAGTGTTTCCTTTAGCATTCAGCCCTGGTGTAGTCAGACGTCTCCCAGTGCTCAGACATCTCCTGTAGCTGGTGGCCACCACTCAACTCTGCCTTGTTGCGTTGTCCTCTGACCTCACGCTGCAATCAAGCACCCAGGAAACCTGTGACACTGTCCCCAGGCATGAGCAGTATGGGAAGCCCGTGTGTGTTGTTAGGTGGCACTACAGGATGGAATCCTCCCTGTGCTCGTGGCTGGATGTGGGGGGCAGAAATCCTGCTGCACGGAGGCAGAAAGGAGCACTGGGAGCTGCAGGAGAGATGGAGACCCAGCAAGTCTGGGCAACCTCCTCTTAGACCCAAGGAATCTTCTGGCCTTGCTGGTTGTTCAGGGCTTTGCTGCCTTCAGTGGCAGCAGCAGCTTGACGTGGCCGCGTTGCAGAAGCTTGGTGTGCTCTGGAGAAACACAGGGAATGTTCTGGAGAAACAAGGTCCAGCTCAAAGCATGGCAGCATCCTCTCCCTTCAGAGGCTGGCTTCGTGCTGGCCAGAGAGTTGAAGCTCCAGCAGTGGCAGCAGAAGAATCCAGAGTGAGTCTTGCCCTGTTTGGGGCACTCAGAGAGCGAGCTGTGCTCAGAAGGGCTGTGCAATAAACCTGACACCCCGTGTCGGGGTGGCTTCTGTCCCTCACCCAGCTTTTCAGTCGCCTCCTTCCTCGCCGCATCCTCCTCCTCGGGAGGCAGCGTGTCTTTCCCCTCCTGCTCCTCACGCTGCCCCAGGGAGCCGCACGCGCGGCGCATCCTCCTCATCGCTCGCAGAGGTTTGCGAAGGGCTGACAAACCCTGGGCGAGCTGGGAGCCGGCCGGGGGGCTCACAGCCTGCTGGGAAGCACGAAGAGGACGCTGTTCTCACCCCCCACCCTTGCTGGGGAAGCGGGGGGTTCCAGTCCTCTCTCCATCTCCGCTGCCCCATCCCGGTACCCTGCTCCTAGAGGTACGTCCCCGGGCTCGGGTCCTCTGCTTTCTCCTGGGAACGCTCGGGGGACGCGGCCGCCTCGTCGAGTTTAAACTTGGAGATGATCCTGGCGGTTTCCTGTGTGATCTCGAAGTGCCGGAGCTGCTGCCGGCCCCCCGGGCGCTGCCTGAGGGCGCCTGCGTCTCCCGGGCTGCTCCCGGCGCTCGCTCCCTCCTCCGGCGCCTCCCTCGCTGCGGAGCTGCCGTCTGCAGGGTCCCCCCCCGCGGCTGCGCCGCCCGACACGGTGACCCCCAAGGGCAGACTGGAAGACTTGGGGATGACGGGTTTTGCTTTAGCCTGGGCTCGGATGTATTTCACGGGCTGTCGGCTGAAGTGGCCCCTGGGCTGGGTCCCCGCGGCCGAGTCGCCGTCTGACTTCTCCTGCCCGGAGCCCTCCGGCTCCTCCAGCTCGGAACCCTCCGGCTCCTCCAGCTCGGTCACCTCTGGACGGAAGGAAAGGGGGCGAGACGGGGTCAGCTCCGACAAGCAGTTCTGGCCGGCGGCTGCTTCTCCAGCCAAAACGCACCCCGAACGCCCTCCCGCTGCGGTGCCTCCCTCTAACGGCTTCCCTAGCCGCCAGCCACGGCCAGGGGAGCCTGCCGGAGGGATGGAGGCGTTGGGTTTACAGCCTGAAAGCCGTGACCCGTGGGCTCGAGAGCTGAGCCAGCAGAGACGAGGGGAAACCAGCAGGAAACGCGCCCCGTGCTCCCCCCCCCCCCCCCCCCCCCGAGCCCGCGGTGACCCCACAAGGGCAGCGCGGTGACCCCGGCGGCCCCGCTGAGCTCTGTGTACCGCCGAGCAGGAGGGAGGCGTGAAACCAGCACCGGGGGTGCGAGGGAGCAGCCCCAGAGCATCGCCACGGCCCTACTCACCTCGAGCATCCGCGCCGGGCGGGCTGTGGGGTCCCTCTAGAGTCGGGTCGCTGGCGGCTTCCCTGGAAAACGAGCTGGAGGAGGCGGGGTCGGCGCTTGAACCGTGTTGGGACGGGGAGCTCTGCTGGGAAGAGCCGCGAGTGTTTACTGGGGGCGCTGGTTGGGGGCACTGTCACCTCCCGCTGCGCCCCAGATGCTGTTAGAGGCGACTGCTCGAGCTAGAAATGCTGTCGCTTCACCCTGTCTAACGCCTGGGGTGCAGGGAGGGTGCTGGCAGTGAGGAGACAAAGGTTTGGGCTGTGCCAGCTCTGGTGCCCCCACTGAGACCCCTCCCCAGAAAGCAGCCGCTGCTTTAGGCGTGCAGGGGCGGATCCTGTGGGATGCTCAGACACCAGGTCATGACCAGAGCATGGAAACCATCATCATCGTGCCAACGGGAGGATGAGCGAAGGACACGGGGGTCGACACGGGTCTGGGGGGGCCCTGAGCAGCTCTCAAGGGTTGGGCACCCTGGGCAGGGGCTCCAGGGGCTGCTTTGTTCGACGGCAACGCAGGAGTGCCCTCAGCAGCAGCTCCCCTTCCTAAAGGTTTGTGCTGCTGCTGCAGCAGGGAAAATGGCCTTGAGGACAGCCAGAGGGCTCAGCTGTGTGTGGCTCGAGGTGCCTCCTGTGAAGGTTCACTAACTCTGTCGGATTCCTGTGCCCCAGGAGTGAGCTGTGTCCACCCTGGTGACTTTATTTCAACTGGAATCATAGCTACTCCGACGTCTGCTTCCCGAGGGAGCTGGGGCTGTGGGGAAAGCAGCGTTACTGGTGTCAGGGGGATGTGGTCAGTGCAGGCACACCAGCTTGCACACGAGGACCCGTGACTCAAAAGGAGGAGGCAGAGAATCCCTGAGACAGGGTCTCACTCCCTTTGGCTTAACTCTAGGAGAGTAATTTCTTCTTTCTTTCTTACTCATCACATCAGCCCTGAAAGGGGGAAAAAAAACCCCCAACAAACCCACCATGTCCCAGTGCAGGGACATTTTGGCTCTTAAATCCTGTTAATTGGGCTGTGAAATGCCAGGAGGAAAGAGACACAGAGCTTGGGGAGAATGCAGAGCGTTTGGGAGTGGGAACTGGGACAAGCAGGGTCTGGGGATGCTGTGGAGCCCTGTAGGGCTGTACCAGGGGATCTGCTGGGCCTCATGTGCATGTGGCTGCTTCCACAGCTGCAGAGCTGTTTACAGAAGCAGCAGCATCCCCAGGGAGTTTAGTACAGAGAACCCCATGATTTTCCAGAGCATCTGGGGGTCTGAAGCACAGGGTGAACCCCCTGTCCAGGGTGGTCTGAGGAGCTGCTGGGTGATCTGTGGCTTAAAACTGTTTCTGTTTCTCCTGTTCCATGCGCAAGAGGCGTTCTTGGAATAACCCTCTGACAGCAAAGGGGTTTGTTATCCATACACCAAGGTCTCTTTAATGGCTCGGCACCTGCCCTGTCTCTACAGCAAGGTCAGCAAGCCCAGCTCGGTGTCTGGGGGCTCTACCTCGAGCGTTACGGTCTGGAGCGGGTTTGGGCTCTGTGGTCCTTCCTCCTTGTCTGCTGATGCTTCCTGTGAGGGGTTCTCACATCCGAGGGAGGCAGGTGAAGGCAGGTCATCCATCCCAAACACCCTCTCATAGTTCTGGATGAGAAATTCTACGATCTGGGCTTGGTAGCTGGAGTCAACGAGGCAAGACATGGAGACGTCGCTGCCTGAGCCTGGCCGGATCAGCGTCGGCCCAAACACGATGCCCAGGTTGTTTGGGGACATCTTGTTCTCTTCGTACTTCTCTGCCACCCTGGGGAGGGAAACGGGACCCTCAGGGGCTTCCTGGCCCTCAACCTGACCACCCCAAAGCCCCATTCCCTGGCAGAGACAGAAAGCAGCCTGCCTGTCACAGGGGACAGAGCTCTGGTCTGCACAGGGGGCTCTGGAGAATGGTCTCAGGAGCTGCCTGGATCTGTTACTTTCCCCTAATTGCTGCACGATGGTTCTTTCCAGGAATTAATTAATGACTTCTTTCCCCCCCTCCTTAACTGCCTGCTTGGCTCTCTGTGATGGAGGAAGCCAGGTTCTCTTCTTGCAGGTGTTTGGTGCTGCTCTGCTGGCCCCAAGGTCTCAGCAGGGACCTGACCCCAAGCAGTGTGGCAGGCACACTCACCTGTACAGGTGTGCGACCAGGTGCCGCAGGGTATTGTAGTTGCTTCCAGGCAGTTTGCTCAGCAGGTCCTTCATGCTCTGGATGGGATCTGAAGGGCAGCCTGTGCTGTCTGACTTTTCTTCCACGGGTTTTTGCAGGTCTTTGGCGAGCGCGATGAGGTCGTCATAGAGCTGGGACAGCAGCACGGGGGCCGAGAGCTGCAGCGAGAGGGGAGGGAAGCAGAGCATCACTTCATCCGGCCAGCACCAAGGCAGGGGGTCAGTGAGACCCGCAGAGATCCGGTACCCACTTCCTTCAGGAAATGCTTCAGGACCCCGGTGATGTCGTGGGGGGAGTGCTCCGAGAGCTCCACCAGGCTCCGGCCGTTCTCGAACGCCTGGCACAGCTTTTCCACCCGCGCTTTGGACCCGCTGATCCGATAGATCCCCTGCACGGGCAAGAGTGGGGGAGACAGGTCAGGAGCTTGGGGTGCAGAGAAGGGAGGAAGCGAGGAGCCCCGAGCGCTCACCTGCACGCCCAGGGCACGGGCCTCGATCTCCGAGGTGCATTTCAGCACGATGAAGGGAACTTCCTCTGGGAAATCCCGGGGCACCTGCGTGAAGTCGATGCCGAAGAGAGGGACTCGGTTGGGCAGCTTCTTGTGGCCACAGGTGATGAGCAGGCTCTCCAGACACTTCTTGTGGCAGGCCAGGCAGCACTGCAACACCAGAACCCGCCCCAGTTACGGTCCGGTTGTGGTTCCGTGGTGCCTGGACGCAGAGGGTCTCTCCCATCCCCTCGAACCACCGACATCCCACCAGCCCCAGGAGGGTTGTTTCAGGCAAGGGAAGGATGGGGGCATCGTGATGGCATCTTCCAGCCCTCACCTCCTCGCACTCGAAGCCGCTGACCATGAAGGTGTCGCACTCCCTGCACTTGGATGGTCCCCGCAGCTTCCGGAGCCGGTGGGTCTGGGATGCGCTGGAGAGGAGGATGTTCTTGAACTGCTGCTGGGATGAACCGTTCTCTGCAGAAACAACATCCAAGGGTGAGAGGAACCCATGCGCAGGGCGGTGCCTCCCCCTGGGCCAGGGATGTGTGCAGCTCACCGTTCTCAAAGGTCTGCAAGGAATCTCTCTCCTCAAAATCCTCTGAGGACGACATGGTGCCGGTGGAGGGGACTTTCACCAGCTTCCTATCAGAGTGCCCTTGGGAAGAGAGGAAATCAGAGCTGTCCTCGTGATGCGCTGCATGGGGCAGTGTAGTATTTGATCCTGGCTTAGGGTTTTTGGGCAGGAACTTGTTCAGCTCTCACCTGGGCTGGAATTGGGAGAGTCCAGGGGCCGGGACTCGCCGCTCCCTCCGAGGCTTTCCATGTCACTGCAGAGGGATCTGCTCACACCTGCCAAAGGTGGGTACGGTGACAGACCATCCCCGGAGCCCCTGGGGTGGTACCTCAACACGGGGGCCAAGTCCCAGCCAGGCTCTCAAGAAGATCCCTAAACACTTACCAATATTGTCTCTCTGTCTCAAGCCCTGCCCTAAGAACTGGGGGACCTCTCCCCCCTCTTTGGGCAGTAACCTAAACCACAGGGACTCGAGGGGAAACTGAGGTGTCTCTCTGAAATTCGGCCTTACTCTGTTCACCATTTGTGGGCAGCTGCTTTCGGGAGGGGTCCTCTGGTGTCTCCTTCGCCGCGGAGGGGGGGCCGGTGTGATGCAATCCCACCTTCTTCTTGCCACTCGGAGGGGACCTGAGGAGGAGGAGGGGTTGCAAACAGTTCTCCAGTGGTGAAGGGTAACAGTTCTCCAGTGTCACAGGGCAGAGGTGCCTTACGAGCACCTGGGGTGATGCTTCTGCTTCCAGCAGCCTCCGGGCACGAGCAGAGTTTCCGGGGAGACGATAACAAACACTAAACACTAGGAAACCAGGTCTGATATAATTCCCCCTTCTCTAGCCATGGGGAAAAGATCTGAAACCCAAGAGCACCCAAAGCCTTTGGGAGATGGTGGAAATATCAGAGGGGATGTGGCACAAACTGTCGGGCTGTGCTTGGGACGGAGGAGCCAAGCGCATCTCTAGGGGGCTGCTCTTCACAAGCAGAGCTGTGCAGAGATCCCTGTGCTGTGGGCTCCTCTGGACTTGGCAGTCACAGTGCCTCAGCCCTGCTCCTGACTTGCAGATGCCTCTTGTTGCTCTCTGGGCTACACCCTCCTGGCCCTGCAGCCAGGGTGTAAGCTTCCCACCCCTTTGGGTTTGGGGGGGAGGGGGGGTTTACCTCTGCCCTCCAGGAGCGTGCGGCTCGAATTCGAACACCTCCACCTGAAGGTCTCTCTTCTGCAGGGCCTGGATGAACTCCAGGTATTTCTCTCCTGCTTTGTACGGCTTGCAGACCTCGGACAGGTACTGGTATCCCACAGGAATCTGTTCAGACTGACTCTGCCGCTGCTTGAACATCCTTAGAGTGGCCTTGAAGGGGAAAGGAAAAACCCGAACCCATCGCTGGTCAAAACCCAGGTGCTTTTCCCTCCCTTGGATATCACAGCCATTCAGCTTCTCACTACCTGATTGTTACAGCTTATTGACAGCTCTGCTGAACAGGGTGATAAAGGCTGCTTGTTGCTCTCTCTCCTGCCAGGATTATTTTTCCCCCTCCCCAGGCTTTTTTTTCCCCTCAAAGCAACAGTAATTGGAAACGTGGTTGTAGCTGAGAGTGATTGATTTTGGGGCAGCAAAGCGACACCCAGAGCGCTGCTCTGATCCCAGCCGCTTGAGAAGGGTCAGTTAGGGCTCAGCAGGGATGAGCAGCATCCCTGGAGGGACTGAAAGGTGGACAGATGAAGTCCTTAAGGACGTGGTCTAGAGCTGGGCTAGTCGGGGTTAGGCTGTGGTTGGACTCGATCTGAAGGGTCCCTTCCAACCCCAATTCCATGAACCTGGAGGTTTTATTCCAACCAGAGGTTTCCCTGCGCTGGCAGCTAGGGCAGGAACCACCAGGCCCCACGTACCCAGGTCAGCACCTCATCCCCCTGGTAAATGAGCTTCCGGATGTGGGAGACGATCCGCGCTCGGACCTTCTCCAGCTCCTGACGACGGAAGTTGGCGTCACTGATGCACGTCTTGTACAGGGCTTCAGTCTCCTGGACCTGCGCACAGCCAGAAGCAGAGCAGAGGAGGAGGAGGTCAGCGGGATGGGTGTGGAGACGCCGTGCCGCCGCGCAGTGAGCTCCTCACCTTGGCCTGTGCCTCCTCGCAGGAACGGCGCCGCTTCTCCAGCTGCTTGCTGGCGCTGCCGGGGTTGGTGGCGGCCGTGCTCTGGTACTCGTCCTCTGCCTTGGCGCTCAGCAGCCTGGCCTTCTCCAGCTCCTCGCAGCGCTGCACGTACTGCAGGCGGGCCTTGCGCAGGGCCGCCAAGGACTCGTTCTGGGGTGGGGAAAGGAACGGGTCCCCCTTGGAGCGAAGGGCTGAGGTGCAGCCTTAGGAGGGGGGCTGCCAGCACAGAGCCTGCCTTTTGGCTGAAGATGGATGAATCAATGATTGGTCATAGCTTGGTCATAGCTTGGTCATAGCTTGGTCATAGCATCACTTTGGAGGCTTCATGACCCAGCGCACACCCAAACTGCACCCTCACTCTGCCAGCCTCCGCTTTGGGCAGGAGCAAGGGGACCTAGCAGATGGTGAGCACTTAAATAACAACAAAATATCACTTTTAATCAATTATTGCTCGTCTGTAAACTCGTATTTTCAGTGTTGGGGCCGTGGCTGGTGCTGAGGCCAGTGGTGTCTATGAGCTTCTTACCATTCTCTTCTGCTCCTTTATCCACTGGTCTTTGAACTCTTTCCGCCACTTCTCGATTTCGTTCTTCTTGGCTGACAGGGGCTGCAGAGGAAGAGGAGTTCCTGGGCCAAACAGTTCCCCACGAGGCAGAGGCACGCGAACGACGGACGAGGCGTGACGTCAGACAGTGAGATGCTGCCTTATCCCTTGGACCTGGTGCGTGTTCCCTCCTCCCTTCCCCACAGACCAGGACACATCTTGGTGAAGCTCCTGGCCCATCTCCCACCAAACCCACGGGGAAACCCAGTACCTGGTAGAACTCCTTCTGCTGGAGCAGCCCGGCGGTCTCGCTAGCCGAACTCCCGACCTTTATGTCGTGCTCCAGGACCATGGTGTAGAGCACCCGCAGAGGCATGTTTTGCTGCAGGAACCAGAGACACAACCAACCAGCTGGGACGTGCTGGTTCGCCCCTACACCAAAGGAGTGTCTTATCCACGTGAGACACCCATCGTTGGTGCCACCCTCCCTGGGGAGCCCAGCTGGAGTGTGGCTCACGCCTGTACCTGCTGGAAGATGGCGTTCCGTCCCGATTCAGCTATCTTCACTATCCCCTTGGCAAACTCCAGCTCTGTAAAAAGGGCAGAGGGGGTTAGGCACAGTCACAGGGTGGGTTTGGCAAAGCTGGACATCACTCCAGTCGATCAGAGTCTCTCAGGGAAGAAGACACTCTGACTCCTTGTCTCTATCGTGACACAGAGGTGACTGAAGGCTCGGTGCTCGGCTGGCTCCTCACCACTTGCAGCCACGTGGTCTTGGCCATGAATTTCTTTGTTTAAAAGAAAACCCCAGAACTCTCCTGGGCTGGGGCTGGTTCCGTGCCCACACTCACCGTAGCTCAGGCGCTTCTCGATCCAGATGAGCAGCTCCTTGACGTATTTACACCACGACTTGGCGTATTCCAGGGCGGCGTCGATGCCGCCGTCGCACTTGATCAGCATCTCATCTGCCTCCTGGACTGCAACAGAATAAACCCAGGTTGGGAGCAGCTCGAGGGGCAGAGGCTGCCCCAGCAGCAGCCGCATTGGGGTCTCAGGAGTTGGCACTGCGGAATCCTCGGGTAATGCTTTGCCTAACGATGTCGTTACTGATGTCAGAGCGACCTCACAGCATCCCACCCACGGAGCCACCCAAGTTCCAGCCCAGTTTTACAGGTACATTCCCCAGCCCCTCACTTTTAATTAAATATTTTGGTTTAACTTGGTTTGAAACGTGGGAGCGAAGGACCTGAAGGGTCCCCAGGGACTGCTGGGGGAATTCTTGTTCCTTGGAGGAACCTCATATGGATTTGCTCTGCTGAGCAAATCTAAACACGTTTCAGGCTGAAATCTGAGAGGAAGCAGCTCGGATTGTTTAATTATTGTCACTTTTATTTTAAATTAAGGGAAAAAAAAAGCCCAATGTCATGTCAGGTTTGAGTAGTGAGCTGGTATTATTCACCCCTGTCACTAGGGTGCTGCCAGGACCATTTCGAGGTGATTAAGTGTTGCCCTGATTGGATTTGTCTTTAATTAGCAATGTTACCTGTTAGGTCTGCTTGTGCTTGCCTCTCGGAGCTGGTTTTGCTCTTGCAGAGATTCTCGCTCGACTGGGGGGGGGAAAAGAGGAGAATGAGAAAGAGGGAAATGGTGAAGGGTCAAGCGAGCACGCCGAAATCCAGGGGGGTTGGAAGGGCCAGCACAGGGTTTGCTTAGCTGAGTGTCCCAGGGCAGTTGGAGCCATCACCAGAAATTTGGCAGAGATGGGAAGGTGGAATTTGGGTAAATTCAGTCATTTATGGGAAAACAAGAGCCACCAGCGTTCGGTCTCACAGCTGTTAGTTTACTATAAACCACAAAAGGTTTGATTTGATTTTTGAAGTTCCACTCCTGGGATAACAGGACTCCCAGGAAGAGGGGCTGCTGGGGGGAGGGGGAAAGGAGGGGTTTTATCCAGAAATCAGGAAATGAGGCTGGTTATCCCACAGCCCCCCTGCCGGGAGCAAGGGAAGCCCCTTCACTTCTATCTTAAAGGGCTCCTGTTTCCAAAGGCCACAAGTTGAGAGCTGGTTTTGATGCAGGACACCAGGATGTATTTTGGGTTGGATTTCTTGCCTGGGCTTTCCCTCAGCACACAGAACCCCAACCAGCCATTTCCACATCTCCTTTTGCAGCGAAACACAAATGCAAAGAGGAAATGCCCGGGTGCTCTCACTGAACCTCCCCTGCTCCATCACCATCCCACCCCAGGGTCCTACGCTCCTTTTTGGGCTGTGCAAGAGCCATAGCATGAGCTGGTTTGGGTTTGGTTGGTGATTGACCCGAGCCCCAATCTGAACACAGCAGAACCCCGTGCTTTGGCAGCAGTCACAGCTAATTATCTCTGCCATAACCCAACTCCCGCTGCCTACCGGCGCAGCCTCTCTCTCTGCAGGCAGGTCTGTGTCCTCAGCGCTGTCGGTGTCGCCCATGAACATATCGACTGTCCTGCACGGTGACAAAGACACTGATTGAATAACCAGAGGGTGCAGAGAGCCAGACATCCCCGTTCTGCCCCGTTTCCCTACGCACGTGTTGCCAATCGAAATTTCTAAGGCATCCAGGCTCCGGAAGATCTCGCTGTACCGCTTCTTGTTCTCAGGTGTCTTCTCGTGGCTGTCGAGACCTGGAGCAGGAGGAGGGATCGTGTCACCGCAGCGCCAGGCCCGGAGCTGCTGGAGGTGGCAGGATGGGTTCCGGAGGCGCTGGGGAGTGCGGCTGAGCCCCGGGAGATAACACCAGTGATGGCAAAACGCAGCGAGGTGAAGCCGGGGGTGAGATGGGGTTTGGGAGAGAGTTGCCTGTTCCTCGTGCATCACGTGTGCGCGTGCGTGTCGCAACGCTTCGCACGCCGGAACCGTTGCCCAATGTTTTACATCCTTATTCACTGTGATGATCTGCGTTACGAAACCTCACAGCACCCCCCTGCATCCCCAGAAGGTGCCAGCTCTGGGCTGTGTGACACACAGACCCTGCCTGCTGCCACTCGAGGGTTGATGCGGCCCTGCCACGCAGCTCCGGCCGGCCCTGGTGCTGCAGTGGTGTGTGCCACAGGTGAGCATGTGCGTGTTGCACGGGGCGATCGGGGCCATTGACCTCGCTTCCCACCCTGTCACACGTCTGTCACTGAGGGCTGAAGCTAAAACCAACTCGGGTCAAAAACTGCTGGAAAAAAACCCAACCCTGTTTTAAAAGCTGAAACTGGGGACAATTGGTAAAAACAAGAGACAAAGTTTGTCCTTTTGACATTCCAGGAAACAGGATGTGGTTGACCAAAATCTAGAGCTGCTGCAGATATTGCTGAGCTTCTGACAGCGAGCGAGTGCTGGTAAACACCACTCACGCACCGCTCGGGAGGAGAGTCCCTCTGCGCCTCCTTCAGCTACAACTGCTCCTGAGAAACACACTTGGGATGGTTCTTTTCCGAGTCGGGGTCTCGCTTGGAGCTGGCCTGTCTCTCTGATCCTTGGGGTCCCCTCCAACCCATGCCATTCTATGATTCTATCAGAGAAGGGGTGGGTGCCCTGTGTCTGGGGGTGTTCAAGGCCAGGTTGGATGGGGCCCTGGGCAAACTTGTGTAGCAACAAGCCTAGAGGTTGGCGGCTGTACCGTGCCTGAGGGGCGCTGGTTTAGTGCTTCCCAGCTGACTGTACCCCAGGCCCTGTGCTGGTTTAACACCTCCAGCTGCTCCTGGTACTCTGAGCAGAGGGATGTCTCCAGTTGCTCTTGTTTACCCGTGGAGGGTTGTACAACAGGAAGAAGTGACTCAATCTGAGCAGCGCCGGGCGAAGCGCCGTGTTCTGCTTTTGAAAGGGGCTGTCGTTAAGGTGCCGTAAGATACCCAGAGCCGCGGGGTCTGGCTTCACCCCCGTAGGCCCCTATTGACTGTGGTGCTGTAAAAGTAGGGAAGGGGAGAAGAACTGGCTGTGGGAAGTTTCCCTGGCCTTGGTGCAGCCAGTGTTACTAGCTGTGTTCTCAGGGAGCCAAACATCTGCTTCCCCTTTGTGGTTTGGGATGAACATGGGCTCGTCCTGCCCTGTTCGACACGGCTCATTGGCGGCTCTGGGCCGAACGCCTCGCGGGCCGTACCCCACCGAGGGGACAGGCCGCCTCGGGTGTGTCACACTCTGCTGTCATGGCTGCTGCGGGCCTGCTCCCTGCCAGGCACCTTCCCAAGGAGCTGCACGTTCCTGGTTGCCCACCGGATAAAGACAAAACCACACAGAGGCGTTTCCTTGGGCAGGAAGGGAAATGGAGCCCCTGCGCCTTGCAGAGACCCCAGGAACATCCATGAGTCCCAATGGAAGCCTTGTGCCTTGGCTGAAGAGGGTGATGGAGCAGACAGAGCATCTGCTGCAGCACTGGGATATGGGGACAGACTCTGGCTCGATCCTTTGTTCACCACAACCCTGCGGCCTTGTTTACAAATTGCACTTGAGTCTGAAACCTGTCACTGTCCTGGGCAGCCTGATGACAACTGGGAGGCTGATGTAGGAACAAACTCTTCTGGAGATGAAAAGCCATCTGTGTTTCCTTCTTTGTCCCCTTGCTGTTCTTATCTTAGACAGTCCCAGCAGAAACCTCTCCAGCTTTGGCACCAGCAGGACAGCACCTCTGCGGGGATGCTCGTGCTGGAGGGGCCCAGCAGCTGTCACATGAAGTTCTGCCCCATCCGTGGACGGACGAGGCCATCGTGTCCTCATCTGTGTCCTCTGCTTCTGGAAAGCTCCTTGCTGCTCTGTGCCGCCTTGTTTTGGGGAGAACAAGCCCCCGCAGCAGTAGTGTGCAGAGCATCCAGGCTATTTTTAGCAGGAGCTTCTGTTGTGCCGTTCAGCAGAAGCATCACTTCCCTCTCAGCCGCAGCTACCGTGAAACGGCGTAAAACACCTCAAGCCCTGATTCGGTGTGGCACAGCTGCCAAACCTGGTGGCACCAGCCTGGTCCTGGCAGCACCTTCCTCTTCCTCGTGCTCAGCCTTGTGCTTTGGTAACACTTCAGCTGAATCTCTCTGCGGAGGCAGATCTCCCAGATCTGCATGAAAGGGCTCTCAGTTCCCAGCAGTGGCTGTGTAACCCCCCCGCTCGCTGAGGCGGGTTGGACCGAGCAGCCTGAACCCCCATCACCGCCCTCCCTGACCCCCTCCCCGTCTGAGCCGGGCCGCCCTCAGCGAGGCTCCACTGGTGGCTGGCAGCCAAGGCCCCAGCCCTGCCATGCCCTCCTGGGGGGATAACAGCGTTGGAACTAAATAACCTGAGTTCCTTGATGAGGGTTTTGCCAAACCCCAGCCTGCTTCCCACCCTGCCAGTCTGATTTCCCAGCTCCCCTTCCTGCTCCAGCAGGACAAAAGCCCTGGCAGAACCCGAGTTCACTGCGTCACTGAATCTTTTTGGGGAGGCTGAAGCCACTACCCACAACTGACAGGAAGCACCAGCGGGGGCAGGCATCTTAAACAGCAGCACAAATTAACAAGGGGATTAACGACACACGCCTGGGACGGAAGGAGGGCTTCCAGCTATATGTGAGCTCGTTTGGAGGAGGAGGTCTGCACGCTGCAGATCTCCATCCCTGGGACGCCTGGCAGCAGGAACCGTGTGCGGTTGCATCAGGGCACCAGGTGAAAGTGAGGGGTCACCAGCTTCAGAGGAAGGTGTTAGTGACCCAAAGTGGCCTGGATGGGCAGCAGCCCCAGTGACCCAAAGTGGCCTGGATGGGCAGCAGCCCCTGGGTGCACCCCATAAACCTGGCTTTTTACACAAGGAAAGTGTTAAAGCATTAAGCTTTCAGCTGCTGCTTTCTTCACGCAGAGGAAGAAGGAAACGGCAGTGGTGGTAAGAAGAATGTAGTCAGGAGGAGCACGGCGGACGCTGCCGATGCCGGAGAGCTGTAAAGCACCTTCCGGCTAGCGATGAGTCCAGGATGCTGACTGGCTCAGAGATGAGACCAGGCAAAACAAGTCACACCTGGCACCTTGGATCTGCCAAAGAGCTGTTATAAACCTCATTAAGGGATGGTATTTTGTTGGGGTAACAGCAGTTTCACCAGCAAACCTGAAAACGCATCTCTAATCCAACGTAGGGGGCTGTTCCTGGGGGGATCTCGGAACCTGTTCCTGCTTTCTGGTGGGTTTATGAAGCAGCTTGGCTCGTGTCATCGTCTCTCCTGGTAAAGCGCTTGGGGAGACCGAGCTTGCAGGCCGACAGCTGAGGCAGAGGGATGTTTATCACCAAATCTTTATGTGGCCTCAGAAATGGTTTGGTTCCCCTGCAGCACAGAGCTGGATGCCCCAAAGCCAGGCACGGGTGCTGCAGCACTGGCTGGAAGCCTCAGCTGGGACAAGAGCTGCCTGAGGCAAACGGCGCTGCAGGAAGAGGAGCCCGACACCTCTGGGTACGTAGAGAAGGGGAACCTGGAGCAAAAGGGGAACTGGCTCTGCCGGTGCCTTCAGACACCAGGCTGGGTGATGAGCGCTGGGTGCTGGCAGCAGATGACACAAAACCACTCTGTAATGGGCAAAAACTTCATCTCATGGCTTCCAAACAAGCTCAGTTCATCAAAGAGCCTGAGACCCCCCTTGAACGGTCCCTGGTACCAGCACAAGCTACAGACAGTCTGCTAGTTCCAACTTCCATGGCCAAGGGGATGGACAGATCCAGCTACAGAAGGACAGACTGAGAGAGAGAGAGCGCTTTCTGGTGACAGGAACAGTGCTGAGGCTGCAGGGAAAGGGCTCAGGCTGCTCGCTGCCTCTCAGTGATTGCACAACCAGCGAGATGCTCGTTTCATCAGCCTCCTCTGAAGCGCTGGGCACTGCTGGGGCACCCCAGGAGGGGTCTGTGCTTTCAGGTGGCACAGAAACCTCAGAGACCCCGGAGCAGTGTTACCCAGTAGTCAAGCCAATTACAGTCCTAATTAAGGTTTTGAGAAGGAAGACTTGGGGCCAATCCTTGTCAGAAGGACCTGTGCTGGCTCCCCCTACGTAACACAGCGTCTGGCACAAACCCATCAACCACCTTCTGGGGGAGCAGAGGCACAGAGAGCTGAGCAGGGGGGATGGAAACCCCAGGGGAGGAACCCTGCCTGGTCTCTAGCCCCTCTGTTTCCCAGTGGCTCTCAGAGCTGATCTGCATCACATGTCCCCTCGTGCCCCGAAAGCTCCCGTTACCCAACAGAACACCAGGCTCTCTGGAATGCCATCACGTACCGCTCGCTTCTGGGTCCCCCATGGCTGAATCCTCAGTGTTTGGATCCGAAAGCAGCAGAATCCCAAACTACCAAGCTTGGAACCACGGCTGAGCGAAAGCAAAACACAAGTTCTTGCTCAGAAATTCACCAGGGGCTCCTGGCAGCGAGGAAAACCTGCCCCAGAGCAGGAGCAGCGCAGCGTCTGCCGGTGAGCGCGGCAGCTCGTAGGCAAACCTGCTTCCTGCAGGCACGCTTCCGCGTCAGAGCAGCGGCCAACGCTTGGCTGGTGGGGCCATTTGCATAACTCAACTGCATCTCTGTAAACAGCCCAGAAGGGATCACTGGGGTCCTCCTGGTTTTGGTGCTGTGGCAGCGGCTCCGGTTATCCCACCTGGATGGCTCCCTATGAGCTGGGCTGCCAGATAAAACCACTGGGGAGCTGGAAAGGGTCCTTAGGGTAAAAAAGAAAGGGGGGTGGAAGGAGGGAAAGGGTGAGCTATCTTGGTTAGGGACAGGCCAGCAGTGGTCCCTCCCCCAGCCACCATCCCTCTGCTCTCTTTGCCGGTGCGTGGGTGCGATGGAGCCCTCAAGGAGCTCACGGCCCTGCTCAGCTTCTTCCTTGGCAAAACCAAACGCTAAACCCCATTTGGGAAGGTTTTGGGGGAGGAAGAAAAAGCTCTTGCCTGTGTCAAGGTGTTTTTTAGAGGGTAAACCCCCTGAATTCTCTTTTGCAGATCCCTCCCGGAAGGGAAGGCCGGGAGCTCTTGAGGAATGGCCCAGCATCCACCTCCCAGGTAAGACAGAGTTGTCCACGAGGTAGTAACGAGGTTTCCTAATGAGGTTCTCTAATGAGAGAAGCCATCGCACTGCTCTCTCCGCTGGCCAGTGCGGTGGGCTCGGTGCTGATCAAGCTGCTTTGGCTCTCTGGATGCTGAGCTGCTCCAGCACAACCCACCAGAAAACTCCTCCCGCTTCAATAACCAGCAGATTATCATTATTATTATTTTAATTACTATTTTCAAGTGAGCACAAGGGTGAGTTACAGCTGAGCCCCATGACACCGCACCGGCGCAGCCCCCACGGGGACTCCTAACCCCCTTTCTGCCCCGCTGCTCTCTTATCAGGTCAATGGCTGAGGCCTGTGAAGCAGTGCAGGGCTTCCACTGCCTCAGGAACACATATTCATGATTTATTTTGGTTTACAGAGGCCCTCTGCGGGAAAGCCACGTGTCAGGGACAAGGAAAAGCAAGGATTACATAGTCCTGCTGTAAGGTAACGTGTCCTGTACAGTGAATGGCTCAGAAATGGATTCTTTGGGCTCTGGGGTGCTGAGACACCACCCTGGGAGTTCTGCTGCCCTCGGGTCGCTGGGCTGTAACCTGAGATACCCCCCATGAGTGACAGCAGAGCTGGAACATCCCGCTGGCACCGTGCAGCGCGTCCGTCAGGGGGATGCTTTGGGCTCGGTGACCTCAAAGGTCTTTTCTGATCTTCCCACAGTTACCCTTCCCCCTCCCTCAGCCTGTCCTGTGTGGGAGCTGAGAAAGGGGCAACTTCTGGCTCCAAACAGAGGGAAACGTGGGATTCCAGCCCAAGAAAGGGTCAGGGCTGGTAAAGCACCGTCCTTGATGTTGCCCAATGCTCATCAGCGGAGGCAGCTCCCTGGCGATGGGAGCTGGGTGATGGGAGCTGGGTGATGCGCTGTGTTCTAGCTACGGAGCGGATGGCAACCGCGAGAGGTGGCTGGCGCTGGGGGAAGCTGCTGTGCGTTGTCATTCCGGTCATGGCACCGACCCCCTTCCCTGTGGCATCCGTCCGGGATGGGAATTCACAGCAGCGTTAACACCAGCAGCGACACGGGGGATTTCGGGGGCTCGGTGCTGGGGGTGTCTCAGCCCCCCTGTTGGTGTATCGCAGGGACCCTGCTCCTGCCGGTGTTTGCTGCAGCTTCTCCACAGCAGCTGGGATGGGGCAAGGGGTGGGTGTTCCAAACAGGGGATGCTGGTCTCTGGTGCTTAATTTCCTTCTAACCTGATGAGGTGAATAAATGACACAGAAATGAAGCTTTTCACTACGTTGGTCCCCGGGTGACGACAGGAAAGGTGTCTCCATTGGGGTTGGACATGCCGCCTGCACTGAGCTCTCCCGGGTCTGCAGAGCACTGGAGCAGACCCCTCTGCCTGAGCACAGCTCCTTTTTGTTTGGAAAACTGATGGGATTTCAGCAGGATTCCAGAACAGACTCTGGAGCCGGCGGCAGCCAGGCTGGGCCAGCGACCTGCGGGACGACCTCGGGCTTCTCTGAGCCGCTAAAACGAGTCCTCACCTTCCCCTTCCCCTTCCCTTTCCCCTTCCTTGTCCTTCTTGTCCAGCTTGTACTTGAGGCGGCGGATGGGGTCGGTGATGCTCCTCCTGCTCCGGTTGTCAAAATCCTCTGCCAAGCGAAAGTTCCGGTCCACCAGCTCGGCAGCCTCCTGCCAGCTGCGGAAGCACGCCGGCCCCGCGCGCCGGATCTCCTCCACCGCGTTGCCCACGATCACCTCCCCGTTGGGCTTCAGGACCACCACCGCCGGCACCTCGGACACGGCGAACCGCAGCTCCAGCTCCCTGCAAGGCAAAAGGGGGAGAGCCCTTCAGACCGGGAAGGGCACGGCGCTGCTCCTCATCCTCACCAGTCGGTAAGACTCCCGTGGGGGTGGCGGTGCAGAGTTACACGGAGCCCGTTTGTCGAACGCGACCCCGCTCGTTTGGGCGGCCCCTGTTTAATTAGAGCCTGATGGGGATCAGGCTGGTAAAAGGGGAAGAGGATTCGGGTGGCAGCACCCTGGGCGATGCGGGACGGCTGCTGGGACCTGTTTTCCACGAGCAGCTGGAAATGTTCATGTCCCCGTTTGCCCCGGGGAGGAGCTGGAAGTAATTGTCAGTATTAATTGCAGCTCGTTCCACCGCTAATGAGGTTACAGTAAATACGTGAGCGCTTCCAATCCGTCCGCTTGCATCCCTCTCTTGCGCTGGGTGTTCTGCCTGCAGCAGCCTCCTTTGGAGCTATAAATAGACACCCCAGGAACACGGATCCATCGGCACGACCCGAGCGGGAAGGAAGAGGAAACGGGGCCGCTTCTCGGGGCCCACCGCTTCCTGGGGCCTGGATACGCAGGGGAAACGCCTGGAAAAGGCTCCTAAGTGTGGGAGAACACACACAGCCCCTTCCCCTCGTGCCCTACCTTTTGAAGGCGTCTCCGAAGGGCAGCGCCAGCCATCGCCTGGGCATGGTCCTGAGGAACGCGCTCTGCTGCTCCTCCGTCTCGTCCCGCGACACGTAGACCAGCCCCAGCTGCGACGCCCGCTCCACGTAGAACTCGTCGGTGAGGCGGAGGAAGAAGTCCTTGAGCAGGGGGGAGAACTGCCGGCAGCGCGGGCACTGCCCCGACCCGAAGTACAGCAGCAGCACCTTGTTCTCCAGCGCCCAGTGCAGCTCCCGCTCCGTCTCCACCTCGTCCTCCTCCCGGTTGGCCATCAGGACCTTCCCGGTGAAGAGGGCAGCCATGGATGGGTGGGATGACCCGGCGCCGAGGTGGAACCGGTGGGATGACCCGAGGCCACCCTGGGAAGGGATGCAGGATGCCGGGCGCCCAGCAGCTGCTGACCGATCCCGGCCGTTGGCTCCCGCGTGCCCGGTAATCGGCTTAACGGGGGAGGGGAGGGGTGTGTGGGGGTGGGGCTGGGCCCGAGGCCGGTCCTGGGTGTGCGGGGCCGTGGGCAGCGCCGGGACTGTCACTTCCCCGGGACCGTGGGGCTCCCGGGACCGTGGGCAGCGCCGGTGCCGGCCGTGCGGGTCCCTCGCGGTACCGGTACCGGCCCGTTATCCCTCGGGCGGGCAGAGGCAGCCCCTCTACCGGTGGGGGCGGGTCAGTGCCGGGCAGGAGCTGCCCCGCCGCGCCGGTACCGGACACCTGACACCGGGTACCGGCACCGGGGGGCGGGACCGAGCCCGGCCGCCCCGCCCTCCCCGAGCGCTCCCCACGCCTCTGCGCCTTCACCCAATCCGGATGGCGCCTCCTCCGCTCCGACCAATAGAATCCCGCTCTTGCCCGTCGTCCCGCCCCCCGCGCTCCCGCTGGGCGGGGCCGCGCCCGCGGCGGCCGAGGCGGGAGCAGCCGGCAGCGCGGAGGGAGCGGGAGGGGGAACGGGCCCGGCCGGCCCCAGCCCCGCCATGCGCCCGGCGGGGGTCTGCGCCGCCTCGCTGGGCTCCCTGGGGCTGCTCCGGCTCCTCGGCGCGCCCTGGCCGTGGAGCCTGGCGGCCGCCGTGGGCGTCTGCCTGGGCAGCGGCGGGTGGCGGCTGCTGCGGCTCGTCCTGAGGACGGCTCCGCGGGACCTCTTGTGAGTACCGGCGGGGCCGGGCCCGGAGCGGGGCTCCCGGCCGGCGGGGCACGGCTCGGGCTCCTCGGGGCCGGGCGGGATGGGCTCCCGGGGCGATGCGGGCTGCCCTGGGACGGGCGGAGGGATGCTGAGCCCTGGAGAGCGTCCAGGAAGGGATGTGCCGTTATCCCGGAGAGGATCCGGGAGGGGATGTGCCGTTATCCCGGAGAGGGTCCGGGAGGGGATGTGCCGTTATCCCGGAGAGGGTCCGGGACGGGATGTGCCGTTATCCCGGAGAGGGTCCGGGAGGGGATGCGCCGTTATCCCGGAGAGGGTCCGGGAAGGGATGTGCCGTTATCCCGGAGAGGGTCCGGGCGGGGATGCGCCGTTATCCCGGAGAGGGTCCGGGAGGGGATGTGCCGTTATCCCGGAGAGGGTCCGGGCGGGGATGCGCCGTTATCCCGGAGAGGATCCGGGCGGGGATGTGCCGTTATCCCGGAGAGGGTCCGGGAGGGGATGTGCCGTTATCCCGGAGAGCCCAGGGTCCAGCGAGCTCCGGCATCGCCGGGGAGAGCCGCCCCCCTCCTCCCCATCGCCGGGGAGAGCCGCCCCCCTCCTCCCCATCGCCCGGGGAGAGCCGAGAACAAACCGGGCAGGATGGAGCCCTGGGAGCGCCTGGAAGGCTCAGCCCGGCGCTGAAAAGGCTCCTCTGTTCTGCGCTTGGCACGGCCCGGCGTAAGGTCACCGTGAAAGCCCAGCGCGGCCGGGCCGGTGCCAAGAGCTGCTTCCGAAACGTCGCCCTTCCCCCTCCGGCCAGGCTCCCCAGCCCGGAGCTGCGGGGGTTTCGTAAGCGCTGATCTTCAGCGTCCTCACAAGTTCCTGGGGATTCTTCCAAACCCTCCTTGCGCAAACGCTGCCCGCTTCCTGGGGGAGACCCGCGGCGTCCCCATCCCCCCCCCCCCCCACCCAGGGCAGGGAGCGGGATCCCCCTGTTCCCCGGAGCCGCCGTGCTCCTTACAGCCCGGGGCCTCCACGAGTTTGTTTTCACCTCCAAGTTACAGCCAGGGAGCCAAGCTCCCCCCTAAAAATAGCTTCCTCCGGGAAGGGGTGAGCCAGATGGGATCCAGGACAACAACGTGCCCAGCCTGAGCCGTGCTGGGGCCAAGGAGCCTGATGGCATCGTGGCTCGTGCCAGCAGGGCCAGGCAGGGACTGGGCCCCTGGGCACTGGGGAGGCTGCGCCTCGAGTGCCGGGCTCAGGTTTGGGCCCCTCACTGCAAGAAGGACACTGAGGTCCTGCGGTGTGTCTGGAGAAGGGTGACCAGGCTGGGGAAGGGGCTGGGGGTGGAACAGTTGCTGCCCTTTGAATCAAAGAATCATAGACTGGTCTGGGTTGGGAGGGACCCCAAGGATCACAGAGCTCCAACCCCCTGCCAGAGGCAGGGACACCAACCTCAGGCCTGGAGCTACACAAGGTTGCCCAGGGCCCCATCCAACCTGGCCTTGAACACCCCCAGGGACGGGGCACCCACCCCCTCTCTGGGCAGCCCCTTCCAGCCCCTCACCACTCTCTCTGTAAAAAACTTCCCCCTAATATCCAATCTAACCCTTCCCTCCTTCGAGGTTTGTTTCCCGTTAGCGTTCCCACAGCCTTTCTTTTCCGTTGGTGATTCAAAGTGCCCGTTCTAGGCTAACGGTTCGGCTGCCCGAGGGGGTGGGGGGGGTGGCAGGCACCAGCCCCCCCCATCGTTCCTCTCCTTCAGAAATGGGGCTGGAGCTCAGTTGTTGCCTTCTCCCTCTCCCCCAGCGGCCTCTCCGTGCTCTTACGCGTCAAGTACAAGCTGCGCAGCCACCACAGAGCCAAGAGCACCGTCCCCAAGATGTTCCACGACGTCGTCCGCAGGCACCCCGACAAAGTGGCCCTGGTCTACGAGGCCACGGGCGAGCAGTGGACCTTCAGGAGGCTGGATGAGTACTCCAACGCCGTGGCCAACTTCTTCTACCAGCAAGGCTTCCGGCTGGGGGACGTCATCGCCATCTTCATGGAGAGCCGCCCCGAGTTCGTCGGCCTGTGGCTGGGGATGGCCAAAGTGGGCATCGAGGCAGCTCTGATCAACTTCAACTTGCGTTTGGATTCCCTGGTTTATTGTGTGACCACGTCGGGCGCCAAAGCCGTGATCTTTGGCGGGGAGCTCTCTTCAGGTGAGTCACCCAGGCACCGCCTGGCCTGAGCGGCACCCAGTGGGTTAACCCCCCAGTTTCCTGGGTGGGTGTGATGTAAAGGTTTTTAAGGAATCCCTGGTTCTCCAGGTCCTTCTGGGGTTTTGGGATACAATGGGATGTCGCAGGTTGTGTTGCTGCCAGGAGTTTGAAGCGCGTGGCCAAACCCGCTTGTTCTGTCTCGCAGCGATCTCGGAAGTGAACGGGATGCTGGGGAAGAACATGGCCAAGTTCTGCTCCGGCGACTACAGCCCAGGGGTGGTTCCTGCAGACACCAGGCACCTGGATCCTCTGCTGAGCGCGGCGTCGAAATCGCCCCCGCTCCACGTTCCTGTCAAAGGTCTAGATGGTAATTCCAGTTTGTATTTCACAGCGCAGTGTGGTGGCTGGGATTAGGTGCTGGCCAGTCTCCGCTCTGTAATTAAGGTAATTAAGAGCCTCTGAGATCCCCAAGGCAGGAAACACTGTTCCAGTGCTCAGTTTGCAGCCAGAGGGAAGATATGTTTCCTTTAAACTATTTATTTTATCAATTGAGGAGCCTTAGGTGAGCTGCCCAGGGGCAGACACGGGTCACAGGCTTCCTCTCCCCATTGGTCTGGAATTCCCGTTTGAACTGGAGACCTATCGGAGTCCCAGGGGATGGACAGACAGACAGACAGGGCGCAGGCTGTGTCCTCTGGAGCCCTGTGAACCCTTCATACGGCTTCCTGTATTTACCGTTACGGACAAGGCTGTGGGCTCTGCCGTGGCCTTACCAGGCTGCCATCGCCGTCACCCAGCCGTTCCTTGGCCAAGGGAACAGAACCCAAACCGCTGTTGAGACCAGTCCTGTTGTTGTTCCAGATCGGCTCTTCTACATCTACACCTCCGGCACAACGGGAATGCCCAAAGCTGCCATCGTGGTGCACAGCAGGTGGGGACCCGGGGGCTGTTTCCCCCTCAGAGCGCGTGGCCGCGGGTTTCACCCCCCTGGCTGGCTTAGTGCCTGCTGCCTCCTCACAGGTATTACCGGATCGCCGCCTTCGGCTACTACGCCTACAGGATGTGCCCACAGGACGTCCTCTACAACTGCCTCCCGCTCTACCACTCCGCAGGTAAGCCCCCTCCTCATCCTCCTCCTCCTCCTCGGAGGCCATCCTTCGGCATCCTGAGCCTGGCTGGTTCCCACCCCCGCCATCCCTGTCTTCCAGGGAACATCATGGGGGTCGGGCAGTGCCTGATCCACGGCCTCACCGTGGTCATCAGGAAGAAGTTCTCGGCCAGTCGCTTCTGGGACGACTGTGTGAAGTACAGATGCACGGTGAGGGCTCCGCGGTCGCGGTTTCCGGCGCTCGGCTCGAGAAGGGCGCGTTCGCTTCTTAATAATCTGGAGATTTGCAGAGCCTGTGTGGGGGGGTTGGAGGGTCCTTTGGAGACCCCCTGTCCAACCCCCTGCCAGAGCAGCGCCACCTCAAGCAGGCCACACAGTGTCCACCGCTCCGGGCAGCCTTGTACCCTCCCTGGACTCTCCAGCAGCTCCCAGTCTGTCCCAAACTGGGGACCCCAGCACTGGCCACCCACCTCCAGCTGCAGGCTGGGCAGGGCCGAGTAATGAGGGATGAGGGAGGAGAACAGAACCTCCCCAGACCTTCCCAATACCCCCAGGTCCCATCAGCCCCTTGTCCCAAGGCAGCACTGCTGGGTGCAGAGAGCTCATTGCACACTGGGACCCGCAGACCCTTCTCCAGCCCCCAGATCCTATTGGTGCCGGGGGTTATTCCTCCCCAGGGGCAGGGCCCTCCACTTCTCCATGTTGTGTTGCAGTAGGTTCCCCTCTGCCTTGTCCAGACCTCGCTGACCAGCAGCACCACCTCCTCGTAGGGTCACGCTGTGTCCCCTCCCGGGGTCACTGATGAGTCTGGTTAACCCTTGTCAGCGTCAAGGTGCCTTTGACCCCCCCCAGTGCTGCTTTAGACATGTGGGATTAAGGAAGATTTTTAGGAGAGGTCTTTCATCCAGCCTCCCCCTCCTCCTCTCCCTGTGGCACCAGCTTCTAAACCCCAAGTTTGTGTCCGTCAGCGTCCTGGGAAAGCTCTGTTGGAACTGAACTGCCCCGGGGAGCCTCCGCAGAGGAATCCCCTTGGCTGACAGACATCTGTTTGTGTTTGCATCATGCTGCCTTCTAATTTAAGCCATTTGCTCCTCCCCGGTGTTTACCTTGCCCTTCCCCCAGCAGCAGTATTTATAGCTGGTAATCAGATCTCCGCTCCAACCGCGTTCTGCGGGGTTGGGCTGTTGATTTATGATGGACAACCCGTCCCCCTAATCCATAGAATCATAGAATGGCAAGGGTTGGAAGGGACCCCGAGGATCATGAAGCTCCAACCCCCCTGCCACAGGCAGGGCCACCACCTAATCCATCTAGAGGGCACCTCTTCACGTGCATCCCATGGTTGGTGCTGGGGCATTGCCCCTCCTGGGTGGGTTCCGCAGGGCAGTGTTGCCCCTTTGCTTATCCCCATGGGGAGAATTCCCAGCTCGAGCTCGTGAAACCTCCCTGTTCGTTAGAACACCCAACAGCTCCAACCGCAGCTCCGCTGGCGCCAGCCGCCTCACAGCCAGCTTCTTCCAGGGCGTTCCAAGGTTGACCTGAACCCTGAGCTGTGTTTTTGTGTTTACTGCTTCAGATTATTCAGTATATCGGGGAAATCTGCAGGTATCTTCTGAACCAGCCGGTCCGAGAGGCCGAAACCCAGCACTGCGTCCGGCTGGCGGTGGGCAATGGTCTGAGACCCACCATCTGGGAGGACTTCACCAAACGCTCCGCATCAAGCAGATCGGAGAGTTCTACGGAGCTACGGAGTGTAACTGCAGCGTGGCCAACCTGGATGGAAAGGTGAGGAAGGAGGGTGCTGCTGCGGCTGGGAGAGGGTGTAGGGAGAGGGAGGAAGCTCTGCTGGCTCCTCCAGGGCCTGCTGCAAGGGTCAGCAGGAGCTAAATTGGTAATTAGAGGTGGGACACACAAAACCCCATGAAAAACTCCTAATTTGGGGGTGGTTTTGGGTTTTTTTTTCTTCTCTTCCCTTGCCAGGTTGGTGCCTGTGGCTTCAACAGTCGGATACTGGCCCAACGTTTATCCCATTCGTTTGGTGAAGGTCAATGAGGACACGATGGAGCTGATCCGGGATTCCAGGGGGCTGTGTATCTCCTGCCGCCCAGGTGAGCGTTCACCTCAATGAGCTGGTGGCAGCCTTTTCGTCCTTAAAAAGCAAACCAAACCCCCAGAAACTGACCCCAAACCCCAGGAGAACAAAGTCTGGCAGGTTTTTAGGAGTTCCGTGTGTGTCGTACGCGGGTTTCACTCCCAGTTCTTTCCTCCAGAACCGGATCTGCTCAGCAGCCCAACGTCTTTTGGCCTGTGCCAAGTTTTAGCTTCTCATGAGATATGCCCCTGCAGCGGGTGTCACCTTGTGTTCGATCCCATTCCCACAGGAGAGCCGGGACTGCTGGTCGGTCAGATAAACCAGCGGGATCCGCTGCGCCGGTTCGACGGTTACGTCAGCGAAAGCGCCACCAACAAGAAGATCGCGTACAACGTGCTCCGGAAAGGGGACCAGGCCTACCTTTCAGGTACCCCCTGCGGGCTTTCCTCGTGCTACAAGGTCTCCAGAGACCCATGGCTGGCGTTTTTTAGACCCAAATCTGTCTATTTTTGAGACCTTAAAGGTCTTTTCTAACTTAAAAAGAGTCTGTGAACAGCTGTGTCGGTGTTGTGAGGTTGCCAGCTGTCGCAGACTGAGCGTAATTAAAAAAAATTAAGGTTTTAAAGAGGAAGAGAGAGCTTTTTCTGGGTGTTTTTCCTAATTTCCCTGTGAGGAAACCGGCACACTGCTGCACAGAGTGTGCTGAGATGGTCCTGAGCACTACCCAGTCCTGAGGCTGGCTTTGGGTGTCTCCCTGTTCCCAGGAGATGTGCTGGTGATGGACGAACTGGGTTACATGTACTTCAAAGATCGTAGCGGAGACACCTTCCGATGGCGAGGGGAGAACGTCTCCACCACAGAGGTGGAGGGGAATGTTGAGTCACATCCTCAACCAGACGGATGTTGCTGTGTATGGAGTAGAAGTACCAGGTAAAACATCGAGTTGCAGCTCAGTAAAACCCACCAGATCCAGGGGGGGAATGGAAAGAAATCGGTGGTCAAACAGTGTGGTTGGACGTGTTGATTGGGAGGAGCAGGAATAAGAGGAGCTCCAGTGGCACAATCTTTATTTGGGTTTTAAAACGGGGTTTAAAACCAAAGAAAGTTGGGTTTTAGGATCCAAGTAGCAATGACCATTCTGTGGGTGGACCAGAGGGGTGGAGGAGGGCATGGAGCCGGGTCCAAGCATGTGTTAGGGTCTCTTGGCCGCCTGTGGTGGCCCTTTAATTCCTCTTCTCACCATTCTCTCACACTTCTCAGTGTGCAGGGCCCGGGAAAAGGAATAACCTGCCCCTGCATCAGCTCAAACGCTTCCTCCTCCGGTGCTCTTCTTTTTCAGGGGTGGAGGGCAAAGCTGGGATGGCAGCAATTGCTGATCCCAAGGCGAAAGTCAACCCCACCATCCTGTACCAGGAGCTGCAGAAGGTGCTGCCTCCCTACGCCCGGCCCGTCTTCCTCCGGCTCCTACCCCAGGTCGACACCACAGGTATGGGTGATCTGGGGGGGAAAAGCTCAGATCCCCACAGGAGGCTGGGAAGCATTTCCACCTGTTTTAGGGTGAAACACCTTCCCAGCTTCATGTGGGGCAGGCACGGAGGTAACTGCTAGCATGGAGCTTTATTTCTCAGCGATTCTAGCAGGTCTTCTCGCCCACCCACAGCGAGAAATCAATGTCCTGCATGTCCTCTTAAGACCTCCCTGCTTGGCAGGATCGTTCATGGTCTTCCAGTTGCTCCGATGCTGAGGGGAGAGAAGGGTTGGGTGGGAACGAAACTCCACCCTTCGTGTTCCCCCTTCAAATGCTCTGTTTCCCCCTTGTTTTTTTTGAAGGTACCTTTAAGATTCAGAAAACACGCTTGCAGAGGGAAGGGTTCGACCCCCACCACACCTCAGACCGCTTGTATTTTCTGGATCTCAAGCTGGGGAAATACGTCCCTCTGGATGAACGCCTTTACGAGAGGATCCGCTCCGGGAAAGCCGCTTTGTGATCGCCTCTCCCAGGGGCAACGCCGCCATGTCGGTGCGGCCGGGGGGAGGCGGCCGGGGAGCCAGGCCTTCCCCTGCTCGTCTGCTTAACCCACTTTAGATGATTTATTGTGATGATGACGATGATGATTGTTATTTTTTAACCTCGCGGTAGGTGACGTTTTAACGCCCTTAGGGCCCCGGGGCTTGTGAGGACATTAAAGAAACCAGACTTTGATGGGTGCTGTGCTGGAGGGGAGGAGTGGGGGAGGGGGGGGTGTTCAGCCACCCGCGGGTGTGTGAGCGGGTGCCCGAGAGATGGGGACGTGGGGTTCGTGCTTGGAACCCGGGGAGGGAGGGAAGGAAGGAGGGGAGGGAGGGAAGGAAGGGAGGGGAGGGAAGGAGGGAAGGAAGGAGGGAAGGAAGAAAGGAAGGAGGGAAGGAAGGAGGGAGGGAGGGAAGGAAGGAGGGAGGGAAGGAAGGAAGGAGGGAGGGAGGGAAGGAAGGAAGGAGGGAGGGAAGGAAGGAAGGAGGGAGGGAGGGAAGGAGGGAGGGAGGGAGGGAAGGAGGGAGGGAGGGAGGGAAGGAGGGAGGGAGGGAGGGAAGGAGGGAGGGAGGGAGGGAAGGAGGGAGGGAGGGAGGGAGGGAAGGAGGGAGGGAAGGAAGGAGGGAGGGAGGGAAGGAAGGAGGGAGGGAGGGAAGGAAGGAGGGAGGGAGGGAGGGAAGGAAGGAGGGAGGGAAGGAAGGAAGGAGGGAGGGAAGGAAGGAGGGAGGGAGGGAAGGAAGGAGGGAGGGAGGGAAGGAAGGAGGGAGGGAGGGAAGGAGGGAAGGAGGGAGGGAAGGAGGGAGGGGAGGGAAGGAGGGAGGGGAGGGAGGGAAGGAGGGAGGGGAGGGAGGGAAGGAGGGAGGGGAGGGAGGGAAGGAGGGAGGGAGGGAAGGAGGGAGGAAGGAAGGAGGGAGGGAGGGAAGGAGGGAGGGGAGGGAGGGAAGGAGGGAGGGAAGGAAGGAAGGAGGGAGGGAGGGGAGGGAAGGATCGGCAGGGAGGGAGGCGAAGGAAGGAGGGAGGGGAAGGAGGGAGGGGAGGGAGGGAGGGCTGGAGGGACGGGAGGAGGGAAGGAAGGCGGAGCAGGCCAGGGCCGCGCTGGGGCGGGCGGGAGGCCTAGGCAGCGCGTTGCTAGGCAACGGCGCGTCGCGGCCGCAACGCCACTTCCTGCGCGCCGCCGCCATGGGCCGCCCCAGCAGCCGGTCCCCGCCGCGTCTCCGTGTTCCCGTCGCCGCAGGAGCTGGGGCCCGGCCCTGGCGCAGCTGGTGGCCGAGCAGGCGGCGGCGGCGGCCGGCGCAGCGCGGGCGCTTCTCGCTGGGCCTGTCGGGAGGGAGCCTGGTGGAGATGCTGGCCCGGGACCTGCCCCCCGCCGCCGCCGGCGCCGCCGCCCCGGCCCGCTGGCTCCTGGCGTTCTGCGACGAGCGGCTGGTGCCGCTCGAGCACCCGGACAGCACCGCCGGGGCCTACGAGGTGAGCGGGGCCGGGCCGGCGGCCTCCCGCCGCCCGGCGCGCTGCGGGGCCGGCCCCGGCCCGGTCCTGACCGTCCTCCCGCTCGCTCGTCCCCGCAGACCCGGCTGCTGCCCCGGCTGCCCGGCCCCGGGCCGCGGGTGCTGACCCTCACCCCCGGGCTGCCTCCGCCGCCGCCGCCGATGACTACGCCGAGCGGCTCCGCCAGGTACCGGCCCCCGGGGGGAGGATGAGGTGGGGGGGGGGGCGGCGGGAGGAGCGTGTTCCCAGCCCCGGCTCCGTCTCGCCGCGCTCCCCGCAGGCTTTCCCGGGCGAGGACGTGCCGGTCTTCGATCTGCTGGTGCTGGGGGTCGGGCCAGACGGACACACCTGCTCCCTCTTCCCCGGCCACCCCCTGCTGCAGGTGAGCTCGGCCCCAGCCTTGGGCTCTGCACGGGGATCCCGTGGGGATCCTGCCACCCCCCAGCCCTTCGGCAGCGACCCTGCTGGGTCCCGGGTGGTGGGTGCTGTGGTTCATGGAGGCAAGGACGTAACCCCCTTGGGGCGGGGGCTGGGTTCCCTTCCTTTCACCTTGGGTTCTGGGGTTTCCACGCCCCGGCAGGAGGAAGAGAAAATCGTGGCTGCTCTCAGCGACTCCCCGAAGCCACCGCCCGAGCGGATAACGCTGACGCTGCCCGTGCTGAACGCCGCGCGGATGGTCGTGTTCGTGGCTACGGGAGGAGGCAAAGCTGCTGTTTTAAAGGTTGGTGCCCAAACTGTTGGTCTTTGGGAGGAAAACCCAGCGTGGCTGGGGGGGGTGGAACGAGCGCTCGAGAGGGCCGATGAGCTGCGGGCACGGTTTTGCCCTTCCCGGCCCGCCGATCGCTCGGCCGCAGCCCCCTCCCCTCTTCCCCAACAGCGGATTTTGGAAGGGGATGAGGAAAACCCCCTTCCCGCTGCGCGTGTCCAGCCGGGCTCCGGGCAGCTGCGCTGGTTCCTGGACGAGTCGGCGGCCAAGGAGCTGACTCTGCCCCTCGAGAAACATTCCATCCTGTAGAGCCGCCGCGGCGGCACCGCGGCCCCGGCTCCTGACCTTCCACAACATTCCAGATTCCACCGCAGCGCCAAACACGGTTTTGGGGTCTTTTGGGGTTATTTTTATGACTTCTTTCTGGAACACCCAGCGCCCAGCCAGAGGCCAGTCTCCTCATCCTCGCTCCTTCCATGGGGCGGGCGGCAGGTCGGGGTGACACCCGTCACGGGGTTCCTGGCGCTCGCTGCGGCGTGAGGCGCATGCGGCATTAAACGGACCCGTCTCGGCTCCTCTGCTCCTGGTTCTTCCCACCCGGCTGCACTCCCCCACAGAGGGGGGGTCCAGAGGGGCTGGTTTGGGGTGCCGCGGCGGCGGTGGTGTGAGGACGGACAGATGGACAGACGGGGGGCGGGTTCCCCCGGTGGGGTTGGGGCGTCTGACCGCGTTCAGCCCGAGTTTAACCCTACTTGGTCCTTCCCCAAGCTGCGGCACGGCGGCTCCTCCCTGCCCGGCCTTGGCTCCCGGTAGCAGGGGACCCTCCGAGGTCGCTGCCCGTCCCGGGAAGCGCGGAGCGGGGAAACTGAGGCAGGGCCGGACCCCGCCCGGAGAGAGCCCTGCGCGGGGGGCGTGGCCACGCCGCGCAATCCCATTGGGCGTGTGGCCCTGTGTGGGCGTGGCCGTGTGGGGACGTGGCCAGCGAGACCCCCGGCCATAGCGGGCTCTGCACACGGCCGGGCCTGGCCTGCGGGGGCGTGGCCATGCGGAGACGCGTTCTCGGGGGGGCGTGGCCAGCCGGACCCCCGGCCATAGAGGGTTTCTGCGCGGGGCTGGGGGCGTGGCCACTGGGGGCGTGGCCGTGTGGGGGACGTGGCCAGCGAGACCCCCGTCCATAGCGGGCTCTGCGCACGCGGGGGCGTGGCCATTGGGCGTGTGCCCGCTGAGGGGGCGTGGCCAGCCAGACCCCCCGACCATAGATGGTCCGGGGCGGGGTGGGGCCGCAGGGGGCGTGTCCCTGCGCGGGGGGCGGGGCCGCGGGCGGCGCACGATGGCGGCGGCGGGGGCCGGGGCCGCTCCCGCTGCTGGTGCTGCTGGTGCTGCTGGCGGCGGGGCCGGGGCCGTCCCGCGGGTACTTCCCCGAGGAGCGCTGGAGCCCCGAGTCGGCGCTGCGTCCGCCGCGGGTGATGGTGGCGCTGGTGGCGCGGAACGCGGCCCACCGCGCTGCCCGTCACGCTGGGGGCGCTGGAGCGGCTGCGGCACCCCAAGGACCGGACGGCGCTGTGGTGGGTGGGACGGGCCGGGACGGGACGGGCCGGGCCGGGCTGGGACGGGACGGGCTGGGACGGGACGGGCTGGGACGGGACGGGACGGGACGGGACGGGACGGGGACGGGACGGGACGGGCTGGGACGGGCTGGGACGGGACGGGCTGGGCCGGGCCGGGCTGGGACGGGACGGGACGGGACGGGCCGGGCTGGGACGGGCCGGGACGGGCCGGGGACGGGACGGGCCGGGCTGGGACGGGACGGGCCGGGCCGGGCTGGGACGGGCCGGGACGGGCTGGGCCGGGACGGGACGGGCCGGGACGGGCCGGGCTGGGCCGGGACGGGACGGGCCGGGGCTCCCCGCCGCCCCGCCGCCCGGGGGGGTGACGCGTGTCCGGCCCCGCAGGGTGGCGGTGGATCACAGCGTGGACAACACGACGGCGCTGCTGCGGGACTGGCTGGTGCGGGTGCAGGGGCTCTACCACCGCGTGGAGTGGCGGCCCATGGAGGAGCCGCGGTGAGCCGGGCTCGGGGAGGGGGCAGCGGCCGGGAGCGGGGCTGGGGGGTGGCCCTGAGATAGAACTGGGGGGGGGGGGGGTCCCGGCGGGTCAGAGGTGTCCTGGTGCAGGGGGGGGGTTTTCCCCGCGTCCTCCCAGGGGGTGTTCCCCACGGGCAGGAGGGTAGTGAAGCTCCCCCCCCTTCCCCGACCCCAGGTCGTACCCCGACGAGGAGGGTCCCAAGCACTGGACCCCCTCCCGCTACGAGCATGTGATGAAGCTGCGTCAGGCGGCGCTGGAGTCCGCCCGCGCCATCTGGGCCGACTACGTGCTGGTAAGGGGGTCCCGCCGCTCGGGGGAGGGGGGGGGACGCGGTTTGCCCCCCCCCCATAACCCCAGTTTCATCCACCGTCCCGCTGCAGTTCCTGGACGCCGACAACGTCCTGACCAACCCCCGACACGCTGGGGGCTGCTCATGGCCGAGAACAAGACGGTGGTGGCCCCGATGCTGGACTCACGCGCTGCCTACTCCAACTTCTGGTGCGGGATGACGGCCCAGGTGAGTGTCCAGGGGGCGCTGGGTCCCGGGTCCCGTGGGTGCTGGGGGTCCCGGGTCCCATGGGTGCAGGGGGGTCCCGGGTCCCATGGGTGCAGGGGGGTCCCGGGTCCCGTGGGTGCTGTGTCCTGGGTCCCATGGGCGCTGGGGGTCCCGTGGGCGCTGGGGGTCCCGGGTCCCGTGGGCGCTGGGGGTCCCGGGTCCCGTGGGCGCTGGGGGTCCCGGGTCCCGTGGGCGCGGGGGGTACCGGGTCCCTGTGGGTGCTGTGTCCCGGGTCCTGTGGGCGCTGGGGGTCCCGTGGGTGCTGGGGGTCCCAGGTCCCGTGGGCACCACATTCTGCAGGTGCTCAGGGTCCCTGAGTGCAGCATCGCCTGAGTGCTGTGTGCTCTGTATACCAGGACCTGCACATCCCCTGGGTGCCGCATCCCCCAGGTCCCCTGGGTGCCGGGTCCCTGGGGTGCCGCATCCCCCAGGTCCCCTGGGTGCCGGGTCCCTGGGGTGCCAGCTCTCCCATCCCAGGGCTGAGCCGAGCTCCTGTTGGTTTCCCCCCCCCTGCCAGGGTTACTACCGCCGGACGCCGGCGTACCTGCCGGTGCGGAAGCGGGAGCGCCGGGGCTGCTTCGCCGTGCCCATGGTGCACTCCACCTTCCTGCTGGACCTGCGCAAGGAGGCGTCGCGGGCGCTCGCCTTCTACCCACCCCATCCCCGACTACACCTGGGCCTTCGACGACATCATCGTCTTCGCCTTCTCCTGCCGCCGGGCGGGTGAGGGGGCTGGGGAGGGGTCTGCGGGGGCCAGGAGGGGGCTGCGGGTGCGGGGGAGGGGTCTGCCACTGCCAGGAGGGGTCTGCCGGTGCCGGATGGGGGGCTGCAGGTTCCAGGGAGCTGGCTGCCAGTACTTTGGGCTGGGTTTAGCTGTGTCTGTTCCTGGCCTTGGCCTTCTTTTTAGGCTGGCCCTGGGGTTAGCGCTGGGTCCTTCCCCTTGGCTTTAGGCTGGCCGCAGCCTGAGCTGAAGCCCAGCCTCAGCGGGTCGGGTTTGCTTCGCAGAGGTGCAGATGTTCGTGTGTAACCGGGAGGTCTACGGCTTCCTGCCCGTGCCGCTGCGGGCGCACAGCACCCTGCGCGACGAGGCCGAGAGCTTCCTGCACGTCCAGCTGGAGATCATGGGTGAGCGGCAGGACCCCGGCCCCCCCCCTCCACGCGGCAGGTCCCCCCCCTTCCCATATCCCTCCCTTCCCACCCCCCCTGCGCCGCCCGACCCGCACAAAGGGCCCTTTGAGCAGCTGGGATGGAAAAACCCCGGGTGGCTGCGGGGTGTGGAGGCGCAGGGTGGTTCTGGATGGGCTGGGGAGGGGGGGGTGTGTGTCTGTCTGTCTGTCCTGTCTGTCCCATCCTGTCCATCCTGGGGGCTGTGGCAGCTGGTGTCTCTCTCTCTCTTCTCCCCCCCCCCCCAGTGAAGCACCCACCAGCGGAGCCGTCGCCCCATGTCTGGGTCCCCCCCAAGGTCCCCGACAAGATGGGCTTTGACGAGGTGAGCACACAGGGGGTGTCGGGGTGCTGCCCAAGGGGGGGAGGGGGGAATCCCTTTTGGGGGTTGGTTTTCCCTTCTGTTTGTGACCAGTAGTTTTTCCTTGCTGAATTTTTGGGACACTTCCCCCCCTCTCCTGGAGGGGGTTTGCTTTGGGTTTGCTTTTTCTCTTCTGAACTTTTGGGGGGAGGGGTCCCTCTTTTTTAAAATTTGGGGTGGGTTTTTCCCTCTCCCTTACAAATTTTGGGGTGCTTTTCCCCTTTCTTCTGAATTATCAGGCTGGTTTTTCACCCCGAAATTTTGTCTCTTCCCCACACCCCCTTTCCATCCCTCCTGCCTTTCAGGGTCTGTCCCTTCCCCTGGAGTTTGGCTCTTCACTCCCCACACTTTGGGGTTCCCCCCCCAGCCCATTTCTCTGGATTTGGGGGTTCCTCTCCCCAGTGTCCTTGCTCTGCTGGAAAGATGTGTGGTTTAATTTTGGGGGTGTCCCCCCCCTTTCCCCTCAGGTTTTCATGATTAACCTGAAGCGCCGTGCGGACCGGCGGCAGCGGATGCTGCGCACGCTCCACGAGCAGGAGATCGCCTGCAAGGTGGTGGAGGCCGTGGATGGCAAGTGGGTCCCAACCCCCTCCCCAAAAGCCCTCCAGAGGGGACACGGTGTCGTTTGGGGGGTGGGGGAGCAGGCTCAGCCCTGGGACAGGGTCCCACAGCGCAGCCGCTCTCGGCAGAGCCCTGAACAGCAGCGAGGTGGAGGCGCTGGGCATCCGGATGCTGCCGGGGTACAAGGACCCCTACCACGGGCGGCCCCCTCACCCGCGGGGAGCTGGGCTGCTTCCTCCAGCCACTACCGCGTCTGGCAGGAGGTGAGCGGGGCTGGGGGGGGGGCAAGGAGCTGTCAGGGGGGTTATGGAGCTGCTGGGGGCGTCATGGGGCTGCTTTGAGGGGGGGGAGTTATGGGACTGCTGGGGGGGTTATGAGGCTTCCAGGAGGGTTTATGGTGCTGTCAGGGGGGTTATGGGACTGCTGGGGGGGGGGGGGGGGGGGGGTGAGTGGCTGGTGAAGGGGTTATGGGGCTGGTGAAGGGGTTATGGGGCTGCTGGGGAGGTTTTGGGGCTGCTGGGGGAGGGGTGGGGCTCCTGGGGTGTTATGGGGCTGCTTTGAGGGGAGTTATGGGGCTGCAGGGGGGTTGAGGGCTGTCCCAGAGGGGTGAGGAGGGACCCAGATCCCAGCGGTACCAATCAGAGACCCAGGTCCCTGATCCCAAGGGATCAGGATGGGGCTCAGCCCTGATCCAGAGGGGGGAATTGAGAGGGAGAGGGTGTTGTTGAGCCCCCTCCCGTCCGTCTGTCCGTCCGTGGGCACCGCCCAGATCGCAGCGCGGGGGCTGGGCCGCTC